>BQNB010003949.1:17500-111113 GCA_026074375.1 Tanacetum coccineum | reverse complement strand
GGTTTTTGATCGAGGGGTTTAAGGTAGATTAAGGTTTAGGATTAGTGTTAGGATTAAGATTAGGGTTTAGGATTAAGGTTTAGGGCTTAGTTTTAGGTTTTAGGGTTTACTTTTATGGTTAAAGTGAAATTAGGGTTTAGAGTTTTGTTTTAGGGTTTTAGATTAGGGTTTAGGGTGAATTAGGGTTTAGGTTTAGGGTTTAGAAGTTGTACATTGAGTGTAGTAGCTTGTACAAAAGTGGTGGTACTAAATCTAGAATGAAAAACAGTGGTAAAACGGCTATTTCGGATGTTATGCTTAATGACTTGTACCTTGAGATTTTGAGGACTTGTACATTGATTTGGAGGGAGTTTATACTTCAAATGTTGTGTATTGATACTTGTACATGTGCCTTAAATACTTGTACATTGATTTTTATTTGCATATATATAATTAGGGTTTTAATATAAACGTTTAATGTTTAAAGCTTGTTTTGATATAACGTTGTTAAATGGATAACGTTTTTGGTAAAAATGATATTAGGGCATAGAATTGACATATTAGGATGTTTACATGATATAAACATAGATAGAGATGGCGTAGGTAGGTTGTGTGAGCTCGTTAACTTTAGTTATGAAAACCATGTTACATAGTGGAATAAAGCAAAAAATTTCCCTTTACAAAGGTGGTATATATTGCATCTTATTTAATAGATGGATAGTACATTGCATTTAATTTAATAGATAGATATTTACATTGATGAAAATTGTGGGTTGTTATAGCCCACCATCCTTATAGAAATCTCATCCTGAGATTTGATTGGACTTAGATGAGACATTGGAAAATAGATAAGGATATTTGGCACGAATTTCATCTCCGCGTTCCCACGTAAATTCTGGTCCTCTTTTAAAGTTCCATTGTACTTTGATTATAGGAATACAACTTTGTCTTAGTTGCTTGATTTCTCGATCCATAACTTCCATTGGTTCTTCCACAAAGTTGAGTTTGTCATCGAGCTGAAGCTCTTTTATTGAAATGATGAGAGATTCGTCAGATAAGCATTTCTTTAGATTAGAAACATGGAAAGTATTGTGAACATTACTGAGCTCTTCAGGAAGCTCAAGTTTATATGCCACTGGACCAATCCGTTCAAGGATTTTGAATGGTCTTATGTACCGAGGGTTAAGCTTTCCTCGCTTTCCAAAACGAATGACACCTTTTCAAGGCGATACTTTTAACATAACACGATCTCCAACTTAGAACTCTAAAGGCTTTCACCTAACATTGGCGTAACTTCTTTTCTGATCTCTTGCAGCTTGCAAGCGTTGACGAATTTGCACGATCTTTTTAGTGGTTTCATGAATTATTTCTGGTCCCGTGAGTTGAACATCTCCAACTTCGGCCCAACAAACAGGTGATCTGCACTTTAGACGATAAAGTGCTTTGAATGGTGCTGCCTTGATACTGGCATGATAACTGTTATTGTAGCAAAACACGCAAGCGTTGACAAATTGAGTACCCAAATCATTTTGCAATGATTGCCAGAATCTGGATGTGAAATGACTGTCACGATCCGAAATGATGGATATTGGCACGCCATGTCGAGAGACTATTTCTTTGATGTATAACCTTGTAAGAGTTTCCATACTATCAGTCGCTCGAGTGGGTATGAAATGTACAGATTTGGTAAGGCGATCGACAATGACCCAAATGGTGTCATGTACATTTAGGTTTTGGGTAACTTTATGATGAAATCCATTGTTATTCTTTCCCATTTCCACATAGGAATTTCCAGTTGTACCATTAAGCCGGATGGCTTTTGACATTCTACTTTAACTCTAGAACATGTAAAACATTTGCCAACATATTCCGTGATGATTGCCTTCATGTTAGGCCACCAATAGAGTTTCTTTAGATCGTGGTACATTTTATTAGAACCTGGGTGAATAGAATATTTTGATTTATAAGACTCATGCATGATCAACTCTCTTAAACCGCCAAAAAGTGGTAACCAGCTTTGATTTTTGATACAACGAGTTCCATTAGGACGTATTTCAAATGATTTGTCCATTCCTCGTAGGTTTTCGGTTTTGACATTTTCTTTATTGAGGGCTTTATTTTGAGCTTCGAGAATTTGGGATGGTAATTTTAGATGAACGGTTATGATCAATGCTCTAACTCGAAATGGTTTGATTTGTTTCTTTCGACTTAAGGCATCTGCCACAACATTTACCTTTCTAGGATGATAGCAAATCTCACAATCATAATCTGCGAGTAATTCTAACCATCGGCGTTGCCTCATATTCAATTCTTTTTGACGAAGAATGTGTTGAAGGCTTTTGTGATCAGTGAAAACTATACACTTTGTACCGTATAGATAGTGTCTCCAGATTTTAAGAGCGAATACCACTGCTCCTAATTCAAGATCATGAGTGGTATAGTTTTCTTCGTGAGGTTTGAGTTGTCGAGATGCATATGCAATGACTTTTTCTCTTTGCATTAATACAGCTCCTAAACCTTGAAGAGATGCATCACAATAAATGACAAAGTCATCGTTTCCTTTTGGTAATGCTAAGATTGGTGCTTCACAGAGTTTTTGTTTAAGGAGTTGGAATGCCGATTCTTGTTCTTCGCCCCAGATATAATTCTTGTTTTTCTGGGTTAATTTAGTCAAAGGCTTTGCAATTTTTGAAAAACCTTCGATAAATCTTCGGTAATAGCCGGCGAGTCCTAAGAATTGACGTACCTCTGTGGGTGTAGTGGGAGATGTCCAGTTCTTAACAGCTTCAATCTTGGCAGGGTCAACATGAAGTCCTTGACTATCAATGAGATGTCCAAGAAATTGCACGATACGAATCCAGAAATCACATTTAGAGAACTTGGCATACAATTTCTCTTTTCGGAGTAATTCCAAGATTATTCTCAGATGATTTGCGTGTTCTTCTTTGTTACGAGAGTAGATAAGAATATCATCGATAAATACTATTACGAATTTATCCAAATATGGTTTACACACACGGTTCATGAGATCCATGAACACAGCAGGTGCGTTTGTTAAACCAAATGGCATGACTTGAAATTCATAGTGTCTAATCTTGTCTAAAGCAATCTTTAGCAATATCTTCTTCCTACTCTCAGTGATGATAACCGATCTTAAGTCCGATTTTTGAGTTAACGCTTAAAACCTTGAAGTTGAATCAAATAGAGTCATTCGATCAGGGAAATGGAAAAACGATTCTTTTATTAAGTTTATTCAACTCCTCCGGTAATTCGATTAAAAAACACATTCTGAAAGATCCTTCTTTCTTTTAAACCATTAAGACAGGAGCCTCCCCAAGGCGATTGTACTAGGTCGAATGAAACCTCGTTCGGATTAGTTTCTTGAAGTTGGTTTAGATAACTCCCGCATCTTCCTAGGAGCTATCTATGGCATCATTTAACTTTCGATAGTCAATGCATACCCGCCACCCGGTAACAAGTCGAGTTGGAATCAACTCATTATCATCATTAGTTACGACGGTAATTCCACCTTTCTTTGGCACACAATGGATGGGGCTAACCCATGGGCTATCGGAGATAGGATATATCAATCTGGCATTAAGAAGTTTGACAACTTCTTGTTTGATAACCTCGTGAATTTTTGGGTTAACTCGTCTTTGATGTTCTATTGCCGGTTTTGAGTCATCTTCCATAAGAATTTTATGGGTACAAAATTATGGGTCGATACCCTTGATGTCGGAGATGTTCCAAGCGATGGATCACTTATGTGACTTCAAAACCTTAAGGAGGTGGTCTTTCACCTCATCTTTTAGGTCTTTAGCGATTATGACGGGTAATTTATCGTTACCCTCCAAAAACGCGTACTCAAGATGGGATGGTAAGTCGTTGAGTTCAACAACGGGAGGTTGATCAATAAAAGATTTTTCATTTGTAGGTTCAACAACTTTAAGTTCTTGTGGAGGGAGAGGTGGTGATGATGGACCATCATTAAGAAATTCTTCAAGAAGAAGAATGTCTCCCTCTGAATCATAGTAAGAGTCATCAACTCCCGATGAAATTGGCTCATCTTCAGTAGCTAGGAAAGCATCGGTTTCCTCAAGAAGAAAATCACCATCCCCAAATGGAGTGAGGGTAGGTGGAGCAGAAGAGACAATTGGTTTCGTAGATGGAGTGGGATTGCCATTCACGGAAAATCCAAGAACTTCTTGAGCATACTCCTCACAAGCGACAACCATGACATCGATTCGGTTAACAGATATGTCATCATATTTAGAGGAGTATCTCATAGTTTGATCAAGATTAAATGTTACGGCTTCATTATTGACACGAAGAGTTAATTCTTCGCCATAAACATCAATCAGAGCATGCCCGGTCTTTAAAAAGGATCTCCCGAGAATGAGAGGAACTCGATGATCGGCATCAAAGCTAACGACTACAAAGTCGGCCGGAAAATGGAACTTTCCCACTTTTACAAATACATCTTCGCCGACACCGATCGGACGAGAAATCGATCGGTCCGCAAGTTCGAGAGTCATGCAAGTAGGAGTAAGTTCAGGAAGGGAGAGCTTCTTCCATACGGATAATGGTATGAGATTTATGCTAGCGCCAAGATTGGACAAGGCTAAGCACTCTTCCATTCCTGGAAAATCACACGGGATGAGAAATTTGTCGGGGTCTCCAAGTTTTTCTGGTAACTTTTTTAGGAGGACCGCCAAATAATGCTCATTTAACGGTGTTTTCGCTAATTCAAACAACTTTTCCTTATTGGTCAACAGACTCTTAATGGTTAAGGCAAATGTAGGCATGAGAATGAGAGCATCTGTGAAGCTAATGTCGAAATGCAAATCTTGGAAGATTTTGAAGAATTTCTCTATTTGGTAATTAGCCTTTTTGCGGAGCTTTTAGTCATTAAGTCTGGACGGATAAGGAATTGATGGTTTCGGGTTAGGCTTCAGAGCACTAACCGGAGTTTCAACTGGCTTAACAACAGGTTCAGAATTCGGCACTTGAGTTTCAATTTGGACAACCGAATGTTGGACATCATTGGTACTTTCATTATTAGTAGGAGGTATCGTGTCCTTTGTCACCTCGGTTTCACATTCCACTACTTTAGGAGAAGATAAAGTAGTAGGAATCATGGGTCCCTAATAAGCAACTCCACTTCGGGTTGTGCTACCTTTCAAATCTTCTCCCGGGTTATTAACGGTATTACTAGGGAGTGTTCCAGTACCCGAGGATGAAGCGGTATTCATTTTCATGAATTGACAAAACATATTCTTAAGCTTTATATTAGAATTGGTCAATGAGGTCATATTCATTTGCATGTTCTTCAAAATGGCATCATTTGCCTTCATGTAGTTTGTGAACTCGGTAGTAGTCACAATTTATGGTTGAGGAACAGAGGCTTAATGAATCAGAGCTTGGTAACCCGAGGCTTGATGAGCTGGTGCTTGATAAGCCGGAGGCGGGTTTTGAACATGATTAGCTCCTTGGAAGAATTAGTTTCTTCCTTGGTTATTTCCCTGATTATTTCCATGGTAGTTTCCTTGGTGGTTTTGATTTTGATTGCTTTGGTTTTGATTCTGATTAAACCCTGGGGGTCCGAGATAATTTTCCGAACGATAGCTAAGCAGATTACGGTTACCTTGAGGTTGGTAAGAATTACCACCTTGATTATAGGCTCCCGCAACATATACATTCTGAGTTTGGCCAATGGTGGCTGGACAATTATTATAAGCATGTGGACCACCACAAGTTTCACAGCTAGGAGTAACTGCTTTTACTTGTTGGTTTGTTTGAAGCATTTTCATCAAACTTTTGCTAATTTCTGCCATTTCAGCTTTAAGTGCTGAAATTTCCAGATCAGAAGAAGTGATAGAACTAGATGACTCACTCCTTTGAGCGGAAGTATCCCAATCATTGTGGTGAGCGGTCATATTTTTGAATAGATCATAACACTCTTCGGGTCGCCTTTTCATAAAGGTCCTACCGGCAGCAGCATTGATGGTATCTCGATGTCTTAAAGTTAACCCATTATAGAAGGTATCTATTTGAGTTACGAGTAGCATGTTGTGATTAGGACAACGATCAATCGAAAGCTTATAACGTTCCCATGCTTCGAATAATGACTCATCAGGACGTTGACAGAAATTGGTGATTTCATTTCTCAACTTCGTCACCATAGAGGGTGGAAAGTATTTTCCGAGAAACATTTCTCAACTTTGTCACAAATGTGGTGATAGAATTCCTTGGCAAACGATCAAACCAAGCTGTGGCATGATGTGTCAAGGAGTGAGGAAAGAAATACAACCGAATGGTGTCATTGGTGACCCCATTCACTTTGATGCTTTGGGTGACATGCAAAAATTTGTCAAGATGCTTGTTCGCATCGTCACCCGAAAGTCCGTAAAATTGGCAAGAATTTTGAACTTGTTAAATCATGTCATTCTTGAGTCCAAAATTGGTTACCCGGATATTGATCGGGGTGATTGGTCCGCCTCGACCATTCAAAGTTGGCTGGCATAAATCCTCCATCGTTCGAAGATCAGGAGCTGGCTCATTAGGTCTCACCCTCGGAGGTGGAACTTGATTTTGAGGAATATGACCCACAGGAGGTGGTCCTTGAACTGGATTACCACCCAACGGAGGGGGCATCAGACCTAAAGGTATCTGGTTGCTCATATTGACTTCTTCAAAATCTTGTAAAAGTGAGCGAGATCTTTGATGAACAATTCTCTCGGGATCTGAAAGCGGAGAAACAAGATCGTTTAAAGAAGAACGGGTGTTCATTCACTAAAAAGAAAATTTTATTTTTGGTATTTTGGGTTTTTTATACACAACATATTTAAAAGGATAAAATGAGATCGAAGACTTAAACCAATAATCGACTTGTTTCACGGTAGCTCTTTAAAAGAAAAACGCACAAAGGAGCGGAGGAGCGAGAAAGCGCGAAGCTATCTTCTCCTTTCGGGTCGTAGTTCGTAGGAACGACCCCCCTTATACCCCTCTTATAGTTTGTTTATCAATCAAAGGTGAGCCGTACTTCACAAGTGACACAAAGGCAAGTATTAAATCTTTGGTTTGGGAACTTATTGATGATAATACTTCAGTTGAAAGTATTATTTTGATGGTGTTCTTTAACCAGCTTGTGATTTTTATTTCTTTTTATAGACAAATGTTTTTATATTTTTTTTGGTTTTTTTTTGGTTTTATCTGATATTTATAATAATAAAAGAAAATGAAAAATATTTTTGTATTTTTGTACTTTTTAATAATATATATGTGTGTGTATATATATATATATATATATATATATATATATATATATATATATATATATATATATATAATAGAAGAAAATATTAACAAATGGAAATTGATGACTTCACGAGGAAGGGTCTTCAAATACAAATCTTTAAACGACAAACGATAATCGTGCACACCTACCTGGCAGCGGCGCCAAAAATTGATTCGTTGTATATATACACGTATTTATGAATACCTCACTAAAGGAAAATTTACCCTTGGTGAAAGAGCAAAAATCTTAGCGAGAGACAAAATACGTGATTTCCTGAAGGTTTTTACGTTTTTGGGTCGTTTCCTAACGAGGCGTGAATTGAATAATTGAGAATCGGATCGAGATTGCGTGATTTGAATGATCAATGATTTTTTTAGATTTGGAATCTGTTTTAATGGCTGAAATGCACAAATATGTTAAGAAAAACTAAAAACGAAAGCAGTTTAAGAAATTAACACGAAATCGAATAACGGGATTCAAACCCGTGCTTTAAAAACCTAACTTATCAAATTTTAACCCTACAAATGTAAATTTATTTTTCCTAGGTCCTATTTGATAAAAGAAAATTTTTAAAAAAAAGAAATATATTTTTTTGATTTTTATTTTATTTATTATGATTTATTTACTAATTTAAT
This sequence comes from Tanacetum coccineum, assembly GCA_026074375.1. Classification (NCBI taxonomy): domain Eukaryota; kingdom Viridiplantae; phylum Streptophyta; class Magnoliopsida; order Asterales; family Asteraceae; genus Tanacetum; species Tanacetum coccineum. The sequence continues at coordinate 103,202 of BQNB010003949.1, read as the reverse complement.
CTAATTAAATTATAAAAAATATTAAATGATTTTATAAAAATCTGGAAAAAAAAATGTGAAAAATACTTTAAGCTATAAGGAGTCTAGGAAAAATTCAAACTTGAAAGAAGGGTTAATAAATAAGCAGCAAAATAAGCAAATAAGCTGTTAAGCTAAAATGGTTAATAAGGGTTAAATATCAAATGTTGTAAACTAATTATGAAAAAGACCCAAGGGCGAGTTGGCAGTGGAGAGTGGTGTTGAGGCTTTGGTTATAAAGGGGGAGGTCATGGATTCGAATCCCTTGCCTTCCCTTTTTGTGAATTCATTTTTTTTTTCTTTTACAAACTAAAAGTTTAGCTAAAAATAAGGACTTTTTATGAAATGACTTTTTACAAATATCATAAATAAGCCAGAAAATAAGCTAAAACAACAAACAGATTATGTATTTTAAGCCTAATGGTTTTTTGGACTTTTTCTTTTGGCTTTTTTAGACTAAATAAGCTAGCATATAAACAAATAAGCTGAAAAGGAACACTTAAACATATCTATTAAGCACTATGGAATGAAATTTATCAAACAAGATAAGCTGAAAAGCACACTTAAAGGATTTTTACTTTTTAAGCTATTAAGTTTAACTAAAACTGTCTAAGTTAACTTAAGTAATCAATAAGCACTTAGCTATCAAACAAACTGAAAACAGATAAGGCACAGTACCTAATGAGCACTTTTAAACAAAAATTAAGCAATTCCAATGAGCTATAAGCTCATATAAGCCATTAAGCACTTTGACAGATAATTCTAACCAAACAGACCAAATAGCCACCTTTGTGCTTATTTTTAAGCACTCAAAAGGATTCTTGTGGCAAAATGGCTTGCATTTTCTTAAAGCTTAACCTAAAGGCTACAAATATCAACAAAGAAATTTGAATTTGAAATAAAATTAAGCTATAAAAAGGCTTGATGAAAGTAGCTAGTTCACTCAGTAGCTGCTGAGTTTTTGGCTTAGAAAATGGTAACTTTTGAGCTTAAAATAAGCTAACAAATGGAACCATATGACCTTAAGACCTCAAAACAGATTAAGTTCAGACCTAAAAGAACACTTATCAACTTTCAAAAAGTAATTTGAAATACAGAATAAGCAAGAAAATGTAAATGAAAAAGCTGATTTTTACTAATAGAACACTTAGCAATTTTTTTTAGACAGAACTATGGTAAGAATTTAAACTACACTTGCAGGGATACTAGACTCAATGTTAATGCATTATAACACTCCTAATGGATATAAAAATATGGATTTATAACTACCTTAAACCAATTATCAAAATAAGCAACTCTAGAAATCACAAATGTCACAGACTTAAACCAAAACCATATTAATCTTAACTTTTGAGATTTAAACTATAAAATCTTATTAAAACTACTTATTAGACCATAATTTAGCTAGTAAAAATAGGCTTAGTGACCCAAACCAATTCATTCACCAATTTGACCCATGTTGAACCCTTATCCCAAACACCCCTTTATATACTGAAAATTCAAATTTAAAACTAAATAGACTTGAATAAATTAAGAAATTAATAAAACAGAGATAGGATATAATAATTAAGCACATATAAGCAAAAAATTATAAAGAAAATAAAAACTAAATAACCAATAAGCTAATGAGCAGTTTTACTAAATTATAAGCAGAATCAATTCAAACTTGAATTTAACTAATGCAAATGATCTATAAGGCCATTTTAAGACACATTAAGCTGATATGAAGCAAAATAAGCAAAGAAAAGCATTAATAAGCAATTGAACAGTATTTTAAATAAATTGATATAACCTTTGTCCTATGATTTATCAGGAGTGATCCAAAGCTCAAAAGAGCTTGTCTGGTAACTTATTAGTCCCTTTAGCCCATCCAGGATTGGCTAATACCCAATGAGCTTTAAAAAAACATACGTGTATAACCAATGGTACAGTGACAATTTTCTTAACACATGGTATTAGAACTTGATATTTTATTGAACTTTGGAAATAATTTACAACTGAAAGTGAGATTACAAAGTTGAGTACAAAGATTTAAGCTGAATGTAAAACATAAACATAAAAACAGAATTTTAACTTATTTATTCTACATAAAACTAGATACGCCTTCTGTGTGATTTGCTCTTGTTTTATAGCTGAGCCCAAGCTTCCTTGTCGACATCACCCTTCAATCCTAGACCATTGATTAATTCCAACAATTTTGACCCCTTGATTCATTTCCACTATTTTTGATCGTGAATCACTATTAGTGGTTCAAGATAGGTAATAATTCTAGTGGGATTGAGTGGGTTTTAAGTGGAATTGAGTTGGGTTAACTTTAGGAGTTGCAGGGTAATCGTAGAGAGAGGGGGTGAATAGTAAAATGTGGCGGGTAAATTATTTTTGACTGGGAGTTGACTTAGGTTGACGGGTGTAAAGGGTATTAGGGATGAGGGACTGAAATGGTAAAGTTTAGAAATGGAGGGGGTGACATTGTTAGTCCCTAAGGACTAACGGTGAAATGGGGTTAAGGGTTTGAGGTTAACGACCGTTAAGAGGGGTTTTGGGCTTATTTTGGAATTGGGCCTAATATTGTTGGGCTGTTTTGGTTTAATTGGATTTTGGGTTTATTTAGTTAATAAATAAGCTTAATGGGCTGACCTGGCCCATTAATTTGGGTACGGGTTGGCCCAATAAGATATTTATATCCTCGGCTTCGTTTTTTCGCGCTCTTTTTAAATCCGTGCTCGGTTTTGTCCGTCTTGACTTCATTTTCGTCCTTTAGTAAATATCCGATACCTGCACAGTATACAAAGCAAAATGAACATATATTTGGTATTTTTCGTCCGTTTTTAGTCATTTAAGCTCGTTTTATAGGGTCAAAGGTATGTGTAATTAAACACATACCAGCGGGTCAGTTGTTGGGTGAGAACAAGCAGACGAAACTGGATGTGTCCCTAGTTTTGGGTTCTTAACCGTATCGCTAGGCAGTGTGCCTGCTATTTAGTTGGTGATGGCTTTTAGTACGATGTCGATCTTGTTGGTCATCTCATTTTGTTGTTGTTTGAAATCGGCTTCAAACCTAGATAGTCTAGCATCTTGAGATGCCATGAATTCGGAAACCAACCCTTCTATGCTTGATTGATTATTAAAATTTTGAGGACGGTTGTTGAAGGGACGGTTTGGGACCGAATCATTGGGTTGGAACCGGTTAGGTGGGTTTGAGAATTTGTTTTGGGAGTTTTGAGGTTGTTTCCACCTAAGGTTCGGGTGACTTCTTCATGACGGATTATATGTGTCACCAAGATTGTTTTGCTCAGGCTTAAAGGTGTACCACTTACCTCCCGCTTCATCGGTACGCGAAGACGTATATTCAACGAAGGCTTGTTCGGGGTTTTTCATGCAAATCTAAGTGTCATGTGGACCACTATAGATTTCACACGAGGTAGTGATTTTGTTCACTTGGGTAGGTTGTGTCGGAGCAAGATGAGCTTCCATCAAGCGTTGGACTTGAGTTTTGAGCTCGATTAGATGACGGTCGGATGTACTCAGGACATCTTGAGGCAATGCGATTGCCTTGACCGGCTTAGCGAAATCCCTTGGGTCGTTCCAACTTTCGTTGTCATAGAGGGTGAGGTCCTCTAATATTGCCCAGGATTCTTCAGGGTTGAGGTCACGAAGCTTACCACCGGCCGATTGGTCAATGGTTCGTCTTGTGATGGGATTGACATGGTCATAAAAAATTTGGACTTAGAGCCAAAGATCGATGCCATGATGAGGGACTTTTTGGAGTAAGTCCTTGAAACGAGTCCATGCTTCAGATAGAGATTCTCCATGATGTTGTTGGAACATCAGGATATCATTGCGGAGTTTTGCTGTCCTTCCCGGTGGAAAGAATTGAGCAAGGAATCGGGTAGTAAGATCCTCCCATGTGGAGATGGATCCTGCTGGAAGGCGTTCAAGCCAATTGCTAGCTTGATCGCGTAGGGAAAATTGAAATAAACGCAGGCGCGTTCTTTCCCTGTTTTCACCGTCAAGGTCAAGTGAGTCCACAAGTTTAAGAAAATCCTTGAGGTGTTGATTTGGATCCTCGGACCGTAGTCCGTGGAATGAGCATCCGTTTTGCACCAACCGGATGGTGTCGGATCGAAGAGGTACCACGTTGTTCCCTTTGGGGAGCTCGATGGTATTCCTATAGCCCTCGTGGCTTGGTCTGGAGTAATCTCCTAGAGTACGGATAGGATTCTCGTCTCCCATGGTGGTTGACGAGAATGGGTTACGAAACAGATAACACGAAGAAAAGATAGACTACAAGAAAGCTAATGTGCGGGAATTAAATTCTTACTTGAAAGGATTCAAGCAAGTAGAACTAAGCTAAACTATGATCAAAACCTAACTATTCCCCAGGCGGCGGCGCCAAAAACTTGACGTGCGGTCGTCGTAGGACTTCTACACAAGAAGTTTTACAACTCCCTAGGCAGTGCACCTAATCGTTGTAGTGTAGTATAGGCAAGACTCGGGGTTGTTTATCGTTCACTCGAGGAATAGGTTGGGAAGGCTTGATCACGGTCTAACAGAATTCTAAGGGTTGAGGGAAGATTCTTTTTGTGTTTTTGTATTTTATGAAAGCAGGTAAAATCATATATTTGAGAGAGTGGTTTGGTTTTAGCTATTTAAACTAAATAATAATCTAAACTAAAGGTAATAACAATGGGATAAAAGATTGTGCCTATTTAATCATGTATTACTCCCTAGATTGCTTCTCCTAGTGTTGTTGCCTTGTCACACTTGTGATGATCTGTGTAGGTATTTCCTAAAGTATGGACAAATTACACCAAAACGCCGTCTACGCAATACGCTCTTAGGGAAACGCACAAGTAAGGTAGTATGAAGACTATTACAAGGCCCCTATGATACATATTGAATGCATGTGAAATAACCTAAGAGGGATCAACCGGAATCAGGGTAAGGTAGTATGAAGACTGTTACCATCGGTATCCTTTCTACACAATTACGTTTTCCTAGACATATCAACAGCGATACAGACAAAAGCTGGTTTTCTAAGACCTAACGTGCACATCCATCACAAGAAGCAACATTACTAAGATCTACATTCTAGGTTTCATACAATCATAAATAAACACAATAATAGGTTTAGCCTAGCATGTTAAGAATAAAGCAAGAATAATTAATCACACAACACATAGACATATTGGATGATAAAGTAGATCTTACTTGATTAAAACATGAATTAGAAGAGTTACAATAGGGGTTTTAAGCCCTAAAATCTTTTTCTATGGCTGCTAAACGAACTAGGGTTCGTACCCTCTTTTTATTCTAAAGTTACACACTAAAATCCCTAAATTCGAGTTTGTATATATAAGAAATTTGCGGCGACAGCATCGCGTTTTAGTCGTGATGCCATCGTGAAATGAATCTTCTAGATCTGTTCTTGAGTCGGTGCGGGCTGACGCCGTCTTAAAATGTGTGACACCGCTAGATGAAGTGTGACGGCGTCGTGTATGATATGTGACGCAGTCTCTAGGCTATGTAAGGACAAACCTTCAAGAGTCTTGGTACTGGCTTGTAGTCTTGTCCGTTTCTTCTCCAAATGAGCCTAAGTCACATGTAATTCATCCGAATGAGAAATACCTGAAAAGGAACAATTAAGTACCTATTTTGGGCATAAATACACGATATTAGGGGCTAAATGGCCCTGAAAAAGTGTATAAAATGACACCTCATCACTAGACTTGTACAAACGTTGTAGTCTAGGAATGATCAGAAAGTAACGCAACACCTTCTTAGGAACTTTCTTCCTCGGTGTGTTACTGTCTTTCCATCTACTCGTTTTACACACCGGATAGAAATGCAGATCTTTGTTATCGTCGCCCTGAAATAAGAAGTAATCATTTACACAATCATGTATCGACTCGTACCCTAACCCGATCATTTTAAATGTATTCTTTATTGCATAGTATGACGGTGAGAGCTTGTATCCTTTACGGGTGGGAAATATATTTTGGAAAAACTCTAGCATTTCATTGAATATAGAATCAGTCAATTTACCTTTAACTTTAAAATAGGTAAACTTTGCCATAAAGTCTAATCGATTCACATAGTCACAACCGGGGTACAGCTCCATGTTAGCATTAGAATATAACTCTTCAAACTCATTACGTTTAGCTTGAGTCTATTCGTTACTTGTCTCACCAATATCTCCTCGAGTTAGCTCATTTTGTTCATTATTCGGAGGAATATAGCTAAGATCATTAAGGCACGTTGTCATGTCACTCATCTGAGGTTGTCTTGTGTTATCTATTATTGGCGGTGGAGGAGGAAGATCCGGTTCACCATGGTAAATCCATGTTTTATAACTTCGGTCACACCCATATCTCGTAATGTGGTCTGAAAGGTTTTTGATGGACACCCACAATACTAGACGACAAGACTTGCATGGATATTTTATATTCCTGACACTATTCACTAACGGCTTGCAATCCTCGACGAATTTCATAAGACCAGTAAAAAATACTTTTTCATGACATTTTAAATGTGTCTAATCTTATCAATTACCATAACTGCGTTTTAACGATACAATTAGTTATTATATGTACTTAATTAAACATATTCAAACAAGGAATACGAGATGTTTGTTCACCTAGTGCAGCTATGGAAGGCAATCCTAATCCACTCTTTGAATGCTTTGTCTCATATATGAATGTGTATAACCGATTTACTATTTGAGAAAATTTCGGCAGCATTTCCCCTTAACTCCCTAAATACGTGTTTAAAGAAATATTCATAGGAGTAAAGGAGAAACATTGTCAAAATCATCTCAAATAGTAAACCAATTATATGCATTCATATCCTAAATGAGACAAAATATTCAAAAAGCAGTCCCCAAACATGGGACTTTTCAAAATTAATTTCTAATAAATTAATTTCAGATGGGTTTTCTATAGGATGATTAAAATCAGACGGGGATTTTCCAAAATTAATCACTAAAATCCTAAAACATTCCTAAAGGGTTCAATAAAATAAATACCAAAAGCATAAATTTATATCAAATAAGCTGTTTTTAAACAGCTTATGGTATTTACAGCATATTCTCATCACCAAATGAAGCTTATTTCTAAAAAGAGTGTTTGGATTTGCATTTTATAGTGTCAAGGGGTGTTTAGATTTGCATTTTATAGTGTCAAGGAGTGTTTGGATTTGCATTTTACACAAAGTAATAACTATAAACCTTCCTCGACGACATGTCCCCGGAGATACCAAAAGGATAAAAAAAATTATAACATACCTTCGGCTGTGGACTCGGCTAGTTCTCGCCCTTCGGCTCGGTCTCGGCTCGTTCTCGCCCTCGGCTCGATCTCAGCCGCCGCCTCTTAACTACCAAAAAAAATTACAAATCTAAAATAAAATTCGTGTGCTCAAAATTACAATCAAACCCTAATTATCAGGTTGTAATTAACATGATTTATATAGTTTTTTAGTAATTAATATTTAAAAAATATATTTATATAATTATGTTTTTTATAAATAAAATTTATATAAATAATAATTTTAAACAAAAATTATATATTTTATAAAATATATAATTATTTTTTTTTTAAATAAATAATTATTATTTATAAAATAAATAATTATTATTTATAATTATTTTTTATAAAATATACAATTATATAAATACTAATAAAAAACATTTCGGTTTCTCGGTTCATTCCGGTCAGGTCGGTTTGGTTTCTCGGTTCGTTTCGGTCCAGTTTCTCAGTCCGGTCCGGTCCGATCGGTTCGGTTTCTCGGTTCAGTCTGGTATGTATATTAGACGTTCAACGGAGGAGTCGATATGTTATCGTTGTACATTGGATGTTCAACGGATGAGTCGAGATGCTATCGTTGTACATTAGATGTTCAACAGATGAGTCGATATGTTATCGTTGTACATTAGATGTTCAACGGATGAGTCGATATGTTATCGTTGTACATTAGATGTTCAACGGATGAGTCGATATGTTATCGTTGTACATTAGATGTTCAACGGATGAGTCGATATGTTATCGTTGTACATTAGATGTTCAACGGATGAGTCGATATGTTATCGTTGTACATTAGATGTTCAACAGATGAGTCGATATGTTATCGTTGTACATTAGATGTTCAACGGATGAGTCGATATGTTATCGTTGTACATTAGATGTTCAACGGATGAGTCGATATGTTATCGTTGTACATTAGATGTTCAACGGATGAGTCGATATGTTATCGTTGTACATTAGATGTTCAACGGATGAGTCGATATGTTATCGTTGTACATTAGATGTACATTAGATGTTCAGGCGGATGAGGTCGAAGGATGCGTATCGTTGTACATTAGATTGATCAAGGGGATGAGTCGATATGGTTAATGTTGTACATTAGATATTCATTGGAGGAGTCGATTTTGTTATGTATGTTACATTAGATGTTCAACGGATGAGTCGATATGTCATCGTTGTACATTAGATGTTCAATGGATGAGTCGAGATGCTATCGTTTTACATTAGATGTTCAACGGATGAGTCGATATGTTATCGTTGTACATTAGATGTTCAACGGATGAGTCGATATGTTATTGTTGTACATTAGATGTTCAATGGAGGAGTCGATATGTTATCGTTGTACATTAGATGTTCAACGGATGAGTCGATATGTTATCGTTGTACATTAGATGTTCAATGGATGAGTCGAGATGCTATCGTTGTACATTAGATGTTCAACGGATGAGTCGATATGTTATCGTTGTACATTAGATGTTCAACGGATGAGTCGATGTGTTATTGTTGTACATTAGATGTTTTAAACAGAGGAGTCGATGTTACATTCGATGTTCAACGGATGAGTTGATATGGTATCGTTGTACATTAGATGTTCAACGGATGAGTCGATATGGTATCGTTGTACATTAGATGTTCAACGGATGAGTCGATATGTTATCGTTGTACATTAGATGTTCAACGGATGAGTCGATATGGTATCGTTGTACATTAGATGTTCAACGGATGAGTCGATATGGTATCGTTGTACATTAGATGTTCAACGGATGAGTCGATATGTTATCGTTGTACATTAGATGTTCAACGGAGGAGTCGATATGTTATCGTTGTACATTAGATGTTCAACGGATGAGTCGATATGGTATCGTTGTACATTAGATGTTCAACAGATGAGTTGATATGGTATCGTTGTACATTAGATGTTCAATAGATGAGTCGAGATGCTATGGTTGTACATTATATGTTCAACGGATTAGTCGATGTGTTACCATTGTATAACAATGATAGTCATATCAAAGGTAGAAAAACTACTTAGAAATCACCCATAAGTAACTAGAACATGATAAGTACTACTTAATTAATTACATAATTGACTAGTTAACATAGATAACACATACGAAATCAGTCATAATATCCATATGAGTTGAGAGTGAGCTCAAGTAAGGCTCGGCCATCCGCGCAGTACACTATGATCTAATGACAAATCTGAGGCCTTCACGCCGAAGAAATCACGGTGAGAACCACCATGAATAGGAAACAAAGGAAGTGTCTCAATCTCCGGTGAATTATTTCCTTCTTGATCTTTCTCCAAATACTCCCTCCAAATACTCCCTCCAAAGAACTCTTTTTTACCATAAAAGCGGATATTATCCTCACAACAACCAACAAATCAAACACACTCTTACCATCACAACCACCAACAGATCAAACTATTATTATGGTGTTGATGGTGCCATATGAAGCTTTTGCGTATCCTTGTGGATCCGGAGATGTAGTTTTGCGATAATCGTATAAACCTAAAATCCGTGGTAAACTATACTGATAAACTTATAAAACACCTTCTTCGGGGGGTCTTGGTTGATCAAAATACAAATAATAAAACATTATGTTTTCTAGTAAGAGAAAGTGGAGAGAGGGTGAGATGAACACAAAAAGAAAAGGTTAGATTAGAAGAGAAAAAAGAAAAATACAAGTGAACATCTACCACCCCTCATGGAGAGCCATGAGGGGTATTTATACTAAAAGAAAAGGCAAACTTGTAACACCCCGCTCTGATAGAGAGACAAAGGGTCACATTATGGTGTCACATCAAAACATATATAACGCAAGCGAAAGACTTTATTTAATAAATTATTGAGCCACAATCAAAATATCTTTTAAAAAGTATAAAAGCCTAAACATAAGGGGTCTAAATGCAAAACTTCATAAGATAAAGGATTTAAAAAAATCTTTATTCCAAACTGAAAGGGTTCATCTAGGGTGAGTCTTATAACTCTTCCTACTCACATCACTCACTTCCTAGCTTCTCGCTTAAAATCTGCCGCAGGAAAAGAAAACACGGCTGAGCTAACGCTCAGTGAACAAATATAATAATAACGAAACAAACGGATCACGAGAACCTGCCAAACAACTATCAAACGAATATAGTGCAATGAATAGGAATCAAGAATAATCAAAGGAATGAGATTACATAACAAACACAGGAATGCCCATGAGCTTAAACAAATGTCTAAACATGATACATGAATAGACCTAAACAAATATCTTCAAATAGTCACATGCTCCCAAATGTACACAGGCGGCCAACCTGATGTACCAAATGTGAAATGGGGTGTATTGCACACACTCACCATTCACCTAAACAAAACAAAACAAAGTACATAGGATGCATCCATACGCTCCTTGCAAAACAAAGTCATATCCAGATATACACAAGCACTATGATGAGTGTACCACATATATAATCAAATCATATCCAGTGCACAAACAAAAGGGAACGCCGTGGACCAATCACACCGCCACATATAGTGTCATGCCATCGGTGCATCAATGACATGGCCATGGTACCTCCATGGCTAGTTACAAATAGCTCGGGCAAATGGATAAGGCAAAAGATATCAAAGAACAAATTTCAAATATTCTAAATATGGTAACAAATCATGGAATACACAAACAAGATCAACGGATTCATAAATACGGATAACGAATCAACGGAATATCAAATCAACGAGATGTCAAAGATCACAATATGAGTCATGAGTTATGCATAGCAAATCAAATAGATCATCAAGTGAATCAATTAACTGATCAAACGGAAATCAAGTGAAAGAATGTCCTTACTAAAAGGACGGAATATATGTACCTTAGCGAATGCACAACGGAAAGAGACAAACATAAATGAAAGGAATTCAAAAAATCGCCACCGGATCTATAAAACCATGATTACATATATTACTTAACTTATTTTAAAGATTACTACTCAAACTAACCAAAATAAGAGGTTTGACTTTACTTATTTAAGGTTTCCAAAATTCTGAATTTTACTACTTATTTTAGGTAAGTTTCCTTACCTAAAAACCCAACCAAATCACTCTTTAAAATTAGACCAAAAATCACAGGTGTTCTTTAACATGTTTAATGTGTCCACAATCAAGGGTTAAATTTATTTCCAATTTTAGATGACCATATGACCCATGTTACCCAAAACAGTCCCAAAATCAGCCTGGCAGAAACATATGAAAAGTTGACACGAATTTACCCTACTTAGACATCTTGAAAAATTATGAAAAAAATAGGGAAGTAGCTAATATCATGTGTTTTTACCAGTTCAAAAATTATCCCTTAACTCCTTATGGTTTTCGAATTAAAAATTAAATACTACAAGTGAAATTTTCGGATTTGATTTCTAGAATTGACATTTAATCTTGTAAAATCTAAAAATCGACCTTCCCGACCTCCAATTGACATTAGGCTGGATTTTCCAGAAACTAGATTCAGTGAACTTAACTTTAGGCTCAAGAATCATCTTTAAATCAATTTTTATGAGTGAGATATGACCCGATGAACATGACCCAAAATTTTTCCCCGAATTTTAATCAACAAAAACCCTATTTATCCCCATTAATCAACATCCTAGGGTTTCAAAACTTGTTGTTTTTAATTATAACACATTTAATGATTGTTCTAGGGTTCATAACATATAATTAAACCATGTTCATAAGATTAAACCATGAAAACATTAACAAAACTTACATGGAACTGACCCCTTTTATCAAAATCTATGATTTTTATGTTAAACTTGTATGTGTAATAATTTGGTGACCAAAAAAAAATAACAAGAACAAGATTGATTTCCTATGGAATAGAATGTAGGGGAGATGGAACACAAATCAAAAACACAAACCACACCAAAGTATGAAGAATTAAAGCAAATCCAAAGAAAGCGCAAACACCTTCTAACACCTTAGAACTCTTATACTCGCTGCTTGCTAGATAACTTCATATGGAGGTTTTCACCATTTTGAAAGCATGAAATTTAAGATATAGGGAGTATGGGAGGCAGAGGGGAACTCGGTTAAATAATGAAGAGGAGAGGGGGATTTGGACAAAATATTTTACTTGCAAAAATAAAAGATATTATCTAGTTTTCTTTACACTTAATTCTCAATTTAAACCAAACTCTAAAAATAAATAATTTTGGTGTAACCATACCTTCACAAGGCCGGCCATAATGTGGTCAAAGGGGGGGGGGATATTTTTTTTCCATTTTTAAAAGATACACAAATATTTGGCAAGACTTTTTATACTTATCTTCTTGAAATAGGTTTAATAACATAAAGGAAAGCAAATAAATCAAATAAACAAAATAACTCAAATATTTCTTTTTTTATATATACATAACCGACCATATATAGGTTTTATTTATTTTTATTATATATTTTTTCTAAAATTTAAATACTTTATACTAAAATTCCATTATTTCCAAAAATTCATAACTTAAGGTTTTTATTTCTAAATTATTTTATTATACTTCAAAATTAATAAAATGAAATGAAAATTCAAATTTTCAAAATTTGGGTTTTACAACTCTTCCCCTCTAAAAGAAAATTTCGTCCTCGAAATTGAAGTAGGAAGATTAAATGAAACGGATACAAAATAAAAAAACACACCACTAAGAATCTGATCTAACGGGAACCTTAACCACCGGGAAGAGGGTGATAATTGAAAAATTCTCATCCAAAGCGATACATGAAAACATCTTGAACATAAAACTATTTCGGATGGTATTCGCATACGATAAGTAACGTTTACAACAGATCTATAGATTTCAAACGGACTGATAAATCCGCGGAACTCTATTCAAACTAACACGTCGGACACCTCAAGTGGTGATACCTTAAGAATTATTGCGATGAGATAGGAGCAACGAAAGAAAAGACCACAGAATGCGTCGCACCCAATACCAGAATAAATAAAAAACATACACGATCGTTAAAAGATAAAGAAATTTCTGAAACGGTACCTGATGCTTTATATGCCTAACTGATCTCTCAGTAAAGAAAATTACTTTACCCTTAGCAATAGGTAATCAACTCAATGACACGTAGCGAAGACAATTAAGATTTAAGATTCAAAATACAGAGAAGAAAGCGATTAATAACAAAATACGAAGGAAGCCTTTGTTACCCATCCTCACAGGTCATACTTGGTTCTACAGGGCTCAACCTGCTCTGATACCATATTTGTAACATTCCCGGCTCCGAATAAGTGACAAAGAGTTACGTTATGGTGTCATATCAGAACATATAAACGCAAGCGAAAGACTTTATAAAAATACAAAATGACTTCCAAAAGTATTAAATTCCAAACAAAAGGAGTCTAAATGAAATATCTTCAAATAAGACGGATTTAAAAACTTTATTCCAAACTAAAAGGGTTCATCTAGGGTAGGTCTTCTAACAAAAGATAAAGGTTCTCTAGGGTAGGTCTTCTAACTCTTTCTACTCACATCACTCACTTCCTAGCTTCCCGCTTAAAACCTGCCGCATGAAAATAAAACACGGCTGAGCTAACGCTCAGTGAACAGATATAATAATAACGTAACAAACGGATCACAAGAACCTGCCAAACAACTATCATACGAATATAGTGCAATGAATAGGAATCAGGAATAATCAAAGGAATGAGATTACAAAACAAACACAGGAATGCCCACGAGCTCAAACAAATGTCTAAACATGATACATGAATAGACCTAAACAAATATCTTCAAATACTCACATGCTCCCAAATGTACACAAGCGGCCAACCTGATGTACCAAATGTGAAATGGGGTGTATTGTACACACTCACCATTCACCTAAACAAAATAGAACAAAGTACCTAGGATGCATCCATATGCTCCCTGCAAAACAAAGTCATATCCAGATATACACAAGCACTATGGCGAGTGTACCACATATATAATCAAATCATATCCAGTGCACAAACAAAAGGGAACGTCGTGGACCAATCACACTACCACAAATAGTGTCATGCCATCGGTGCATCAATGACATGGCTATGGTACCTCCATGGCTAGTTACAAATAGCTCGGGCAAAGGGATAAGGCAAAAGATATCAATGAACAAATTTCAAATATTTTAAATATGGTAACAAATCATGGAATACACAAACAAGATCAACGGATTCATACATGCGGATAACGAATCAACAGAATATCAAATCAACGAGATGTCAAAGATCACAAATAGATCATCAAGTGAATCAATTAACTGATCAAACATAAATCAAGTGAAAGAATGTCCTTACTAAAAGGACGGAATATCTGTACCTTAGCGAATGCACAACGGAAAGAGACAAACACAAATGAAAGGAATTTACAAAATCGCCACCAGATCTACAAAACCATGATTACATATATTACTTAACTTATTTTAAAGATTACTACTCAAACTTACCAAAATAAGAGGTTTGACTTTACTTATTTAAGGTTTCCAAAATTCTAAATTTTACTACTTATTTTAGGTAAGTTTCCTTACCTAAAAACCCAACCAAATCACTCTCTAAAATTAGACCAAAAATCACAGGTGTTCTTTAAGGCTGGATGGAGTGGTGGTGGTAGACCCACCTGATATGTTAGCGCCATATCAGCTTTCTCTCTCCAAATAAAACTCACCTTACAACTCACCTTTCAACCATAATAAGAACTCACCTTAACATTAAAACTTACCTTTCCTTAAAATACACACTTTATATAAAATATACCACATTAAATACCCACACACTCACAACCAATTAATATATACTTAATAAAAAAGAAATTGGCCCACAAAATAAAACTCACCGTGAGGTGAGTAACCCACCTAAGTGACACAAAAGTGCCCAATTTCACCATGATAACGGAGGACTCACCTAGGTGAGTTTTAGACCAGGAAGGAAAGTCGCGCATGAGTTTTAACTCACCTAGGTGAGTCCAGCCTAACATGTTTAATGTGTCCACAATCAAGGGTTTAATTTATTTCCAATTTTAGATGACCCTATAACCCTTGTTACCCAAAACAGTCCCGAAATCAGCCTGGCAGAAACTTATGAAAAGTTGACACGAATTTACCCTACTTAGACATCTTGAAAAATTATGAAAAAAATAGGGAAGTAGATACTATCATGTATTTTTACCAGTTCGAAAATTAGCCCTTAATTCCTTATGGTTTTCGAACTAAAAATCAAATACTACAAGTGAAATTTTTGGATTTGATTTCCAGAATTGACACTTAATCTTGTACACCTAAAAACCATACTTCCCGACCTTGAAAAATTACAAACTCAATTGTTCCAGAAACTAGACTCAATGAATTTAATCATAGGCACAAGAACCATCTTAAAATCAATTTTTATGAGGGAGATATGACCCGATGAACATGACCCAAAATTCTGCCCAGAATTTTAATCAAGAAAACCCTAATTATCCTCATTAATTCATATCCTAGGGTTTCAAAACTTGTGATCTTTCATTTATAACACATTTAATGTTTGATTAGGGTTCATAACATGTTATCAACCACATTCTAAAAGATTTACCCATAGAAAAACTTTAACATATATGTTCCTAAGATTAATCCTTTTGAAAATCATGATTTCATGTGAAAATTTAGTTTAAGAACATGGTGACTATAACAAGAACATGAAAGATGAGATGATTACCAATGGAGGAAGGAGAGGATGAGATGAACACAATCACACCATAAGGATTACACCAAAATAATGGAAAAGATAGCACACCAATTCACTAAAACTAGGAAAACACTAAGAACCACCTATTCTTTTTTCTTGCTTGGACCTTCAATGGAGGATTACACACAAATTGAAATAGAGAAAGTTTTGTAAGAATGATGAAGGGATGAGGGCCGTTATAAGAGAGACAAAAGAGGAGGAAGACAAAAATTATTTAATTTCAAAATAGAAGATATTGTCCCCTTTCATAAAACACTCTTTTCCTAAATTACATTAGCCTTCAAAATTAGAAGATTTGTCAAATAAAAGATAAGAACAAAATTATATTTATTATTTTTTTAAATCAAATACTTTAGGTTATATTTCCATTATTTCCAAAATCCATAACTTAAGGTTTTTATTTCCAACTTCTTTTATTATACCTTAGGTTATACTTCAAAATTAATAGAATGAAATGAAAATTTCAAATTCTCAAAAATTTGGGTTTTACAACTCTTCCCCTCAAAAAAAGAAAATTTTGTCCTCGAAATTGAAGTAGGAAAACTAATCAAAACGGATACGAAACCACACGAATATGATCTAACGGATACATAACCACATGAAGCGGGTGATAACAAACTGTAGATCCCAATGATAGATCTTTCAACCTATTAGTAGGGTGGTAGATGACTTGTATAAATACAACTCAGTCTACAAGAGAGGCTCTGAAATGATCACTAGTGTCTAAGCGGAATATAAACACAAGTGGTAAGAAGAACAATAATTATAAGGACAAAGATCGTTTCTAATAATTTGATTTTACTAACTATATGAAATGTGTTCTAAAGGTGTACATTTCACTATGCCCTAGGGTCCTTTTATACTTGTAGGAAACCCTAATAGGCTTAATACGTAAATGCACATTAAAGATATAAACGCGTATAAAAGATATGCATATCACTTCCTAATATAACTCATGCATATCCTAACTAACTATTACATTTGTACTACCCGGACTAACTATAACATTGCCAGTTAGAAACCAGTAATGTACTAACCATACTAATGACAATATTACTCTACCAGGAGTAACTAATATGCTACCAGTAGTAATGACGATATCTACCAGTAGTAACTATGAATACAATAATCCTAACAATCCTCACCTAAACTTGAATTTGACTTGCTTAAGTTTAAGTTTCAATGATAGAGCTTCATCTTGAGCACCATGAGGATTGAAGTAGTCATTCTGCACCATCTAAAACTGAAATATAACCTTGAGCATCCAAAACAGCTTGTGCAGTTGACATTAAGCAGCAATAAGACATCATTAAGCCATTCCACTTGACCTTGTTGAATAATCTTGAAACTATAGGAATCAAGTAGAAGGGTCTGTGTCAGCATCTCATCTGTCTTATGAGAACAGCAACAATAAAAAACACCACACTACTCTGAATGATCTGTATGAGCCTCTACCAAGTAGCCATTCTCCTCCTAGGCTAGTCAGTCCCTTATGGCACCACCGAAAGGGTCCAAATCCATGGTGACTAAACATTTTAACTTTCGGAACATGATCATAGTAAGTTGAAAAACTATATGATTTTGGTAAATCTTTAACACCATAACATTTGATTGTCCTTTACCTGTAGCCGTTTGCTCAGGACTAGCCAACTCTTAACGATGAAGTATGGTGAGTTGATTACCATACAACTTATTAGCAAGTTGTCAACTATATAAACGGATTTGTTATGTCTTTACCTGTAGCCGTTTGCTCAGGACTAGCCAACTCTTAACGATGAAGTATGGTGAGTGGAGATGAAGTAAGTGTTAGTGCTGGTATATGATCGCAATGGTAAGTAGGTGTTGGGGGGGAAAGGAATTGAATTTATAATTGTGAGATCTCTTTAACCTAATTGGAGAGTATAAAAATGTAGTTTTCTTTTTTAATAATAACTGATAGACGTAAGGAAAATAGTAAATATTTTAGATTAAGAAACCAATTGACTAAAGAAGTCGCCATAAAAATTTCCAACATTAAGTTTGCCATAAAGAAAAGATTAATTCTCTCTACCCCCAAACCAACTGTCATCCATTAGAAGAAATTTAGTCAACCAGTAGAACTGTTGAACCACCAGGACCAAAATAGGAACCAACCATAGGATGGTTAATTACCAGCACCAGACTAGAGTAAGAGAACTTTTTTTCACCATCAAAGCATAAGATCGCCTCTAAATCCAGGCGTACCTGCAAAATGTTAGTCCAAAATCCAAGAATAGAATGTAGAATAGGACTAATGAGTAGTAGAAACAACCCAACTACCAGAACAAACAAGTAAAACTTACAGAAGAAACAAATAAAACTTCCAGAAGAAACACACTTCTATAACTAAAACTAACTTTGGGAAAAATAATTCAAACAAAAACCTAAAATAACAAAAATACTAAGTATACAACACATGCCTCCCCTTAGGCATTGTCCTCCCCTCAAGCACAGCATCTATGGATTGAGCATCCCAATGTTAACCACTAAGTAATTAAACCTAGGTCCATCAAAATCTTTGGTTAACAAATCAGCCACATTTTGGTCAGTGTGAATTTTAAGCACCTGAATTAATATTTTCTCATTAGCATCTCTAATAAAATGGTGCCTAATTTCTATGTGTTTTGTTCTTTGGTGAAAAACTGGATTTTTAACAATACATATAGTACTTTGATTATCAATAAAAGTTTGCGGATTCATCATTAAATTGAGACATAATCTAACCAATTGGTTTTGAATCCAAATACCTACCCTACAATGTGCAGCAGCCACATATTCAAGCTTCATAGACGAGGTAGCCAAATTGTTTGCTTTTTGCCACGCCATAAATCAACCTTCTCTACCAAGAAACTGACACCACCTGTGGTGGATTTTTCTATCATTGTGATTTCTAGAGCATAGTCAACTGCGTGTAAGCTCTAATTCAAATAAAATCCTCTAGATACCTAATAGGCCCCAATTTTGGTTAGGACCTTTGAGAACTTAAAGATGCTCTTTAAACAAGCAAGAAGATGGGAAAGTCTTAAGAGTGACTTGAACTAATACAAGTACGTGACTGCTGCAACATAATGTCAGGCCTAGAAGTTGTCAAGTACAATGGTGAACCAATCATTGATCTGTTAGGTGAACATTCACATCATCATCAGGTCCATTCTTGTCTTTAGGTTTCTGAGGTTCATAAGGTGTAGTAGCAGTCTTCACACTTTCCAAATCAAATTTCCTTAGAATCTCAGCAACATACTTGTCTTGAGATATGAAAGATCCCACTGATCTCGGCTCAACTTGTAGACCCTAGAAGAAAGTGAGTTCACCCCATAAACTTATCGTCAAAGTGTCCCTCTGCATCAAAATCTTCAAACTCATCACAACACATGCCTTCTTTGTCGAACCAAAAATGATGTCATCACACAAGACCTTGAACTAGGATGAATATCTTTGGAGTCCTTTTAGATGAAAAGACTTTGTCTATGCGTGCCTCTCCGATAGCCTATTCTGTAACAAGAATGTGGAAAGAGTTCATACCCAAGACTCTATGGGTAGGCCTGATCGTAGACCATAGAGGCTTTGACCACCTTGTAAACTTTCTGTTCTTTAAAATGCTTTGGATCCACAAATCCCATTAGGCTGATATCAATACCTTTCTTCAAATCTTTCCATAAAGAAATGCACTTTATACATCCATGCTGATGTGAGAACGCATGAAGCCTAGTGGAAGTGGCGGGAGTGGGGCGGGGGATAGGCGAGAGAATAGGGGGGGTGGGGGGTGGGAGGGTGCGCGCGTTAGGAGTGTCTAGGTTTGGGGTCATTGGTAGTCAATTCTTGCAAGAAATCACCTTTTGGGACTGTTCGGGGTTAGACTGCACGACTTCTCACGGAGTGCTAGTCTTTCTACGCTACTAGAAGATCAACTAGCCCTTCCAAATGTCAAACCGTGCTCCAGGCTGAGCTCAGGCAGTCACGTAATCTAAGCGCGGTGTAGAGAGTTCCGCGAGAGGTTCAGAAGTACGCGTACGGTTGCATAACCAGGAGAGCTGGTCGGGAGAGTTGGGGTAAGCGAGGCGGGCACATTAAGGTGAGCCTATCTGCGCGCCGTGTTGCCTGTGGAGTTTCTCTTATCGTATAGAGCCTAGTCATGTAGGGTAGCTGGTTGTAGTCTCTGGTCGCTGGCTGGCTGTGAGGGGGGCCGTCTCCAAGCTAGGTGTCGAGATGCAAGGAGGCTTGGGGGGCAACGCTCAGTTCTGTGGTATATCATTTTGGAGAGAAAGCAGGCAAAAAAGACAATGAAAAAAGTCTGTATGTTGTTTCTCCTTTGATTTTTAATGTACAAACAAGAACACTTTCACCATTAGAAGACTTGTTTACCCTGCTTCTAGTCTGAACTGGCGAAGCAATATCCCCTATAATCAAGGATGAAGGTTGAGCTGATTTAACCCTTTTTGTGAATGTAGGATTGACATTCTCAGTAGAATACATGTTTGTAAGATCAGCCCTTGGTTCCTGATAAGTGTAGAATACACATATCTATTCATACTTAAAAAGGCCCAAATAAACCCAAACGCTCAAAAATGGCAAAATGTGCTTGTATCTGAGTATTGTGTCGGGTATGGATATGACAAATAAAAAATAAAAAATATAAAAAGTACAATCAAAACAAAGAAATCAATCAAAAACGAACACGAGAACGGATGAGTGATCAAGAAGCTAAAGAACTCAAAGCCGAAGCCAGAGAGATCATGCCTCAGCCTTCTTCAGTCAACTGCAGCTAAACAATAGTCAACCAAAACCCAGCTCCATTGTTTTATAAACACAAGGGCTGAATATGCAATTTGCCCAAAGTTAATTATAACTTGAATTTGTGCTTGCCAAACACAAGGGCCGGAGATGTAATTCCCCCAAAGATACAAAAGGGCGCGGGTATAATACCGGGTCAAATCTACCCATGGATCCCCTCTCAACCAATCATATCAAAAGCCCTAACCCAATTCAACCCGAACCCTAACCCGACCAACCCGGCTAAACTTATAACCCAATAACAATTTACTAGTCACTCCATTTACCCCCAAATGCGATCAAAAACTATACACTCACAACGAACACACCCCAAGAACCCATGAACACTAGACCGTTAATCACCTCAGTCCCACACTAATTAACCCTACGGTTTAATAACCCTCTCACTAACCTGAACCATCCTGTCACAATCCAATCATCCCGCAACCATTCCACCCTGGCATAATCAAATGAAAACGATTGGTGATGTGAGACGTATTAGTGTTTACACTCACATAACTAACACACATATATCCACGTCATTAATCCGGGTTATACACGCCTTTAATCGAACGATTGAGCTTCAAGATCAAGGAGAGAGAGTGATTCAAGGGCCAAGATGAATAAGAAAAAGAAGGACCTAGAAGATGAAGAGCTCAAGCTTCGGGTATAAATACCCCCATCATTCCAGCACATGGGAGTAATTTTTTTAGTAAAATTTTTTAGTTTATTTTAGTAGTTTAAGTTTTTTTTCGATTCAGTTTTTTTTAAGTTTCTTCAATTGTAATTTTCATTTTAATGTTATGTAACTTTGTTTCAAGGTTGTAAGAAACTTATTTCAGTTTTAATAAAAGAATTATTTCATATTAATTTGCATCTTCATTTAAATTCTGTCGAAATATTGGTGTTTGTGTTTGTTATTGTGTTCATTCGATCAAGGCTTGATACCTATTGGAATTGGATGGCTGCTATGGTATCAAGGGTTTTAGAGCTGAGGGTCAGCATTAGGTTAGCTTAGGATTGATGTGTTTTTGACTTTGAGCTTATGTGAATAAGCCATAAGCTCATAATAAGCTGATTAAGTTTTCCTGTTCTTGCTGGGTAGATCCAAGGTACACACTATTTGTTTTACATTTATTCTTTTTCTGTTTTTTTTTTAATAAGCTGTGGGATATTTGTACTAGTAATTTGTTTAGTAGTAGCTTAAATAAGCTGTAGGATTTGCAAATAGTTTGATTAAGCAGAATTTATAAAGTAGTGAAAATTTTGTCATGTGCCTTGAAGATTTGCTTTGCTTATTTAGTTTAAGAGATAGAATACTAAGTTGTTAAAGCTTATAAGCTAATAAGCTTATACAGCTTATTTCAAATAAGTGAAAGTTAAGTTTTATATAAATAGTTTCTTAAAAAGTTAGATAATAAGCTGATTTATATAAAAAAGGGATGCTGATTGTAATTGGTTAGATGCTTCAGGGACCTGTTCTGCTCTTTTTCATAATTTCAGTTAGTTTAAAAGTTACACAGTTAGTCCTTGTTAAATGCGCAGTTAGTCCTTAGTTAATCACATAGTTAGTCCTTTGTTAGTTTAAGTGTTAGTCTAGTTAGTCCCAAGTTCAGGGGGCCTTTCTGCCGTTTAGTGAAAATTTGTGTTTTTAGTATAAAATCTAAATTTACCCCGCCTACCCTCGACTTTGTTTCATGTCACTTTCAACCCATGTGTTTTACGGCCAGATTTAATTTTAGAATAAGAAAATTAGTTTTTATAAATAATAAATAGGTTTTTTAGTTTTAATGTAACTTAGTTAACAATTACTCATTAAAAATAGGGCTTTTTAAGAAAATAATTTTTCTGCATTTTTCATTTTTAGAAAAAATTAACTTTTATATAAGTTTAGTTTAAGTTTATATTTTTTTAAAATTTACTTTTCGAATTTAGTTTTTTAATATCATTTCAAAAGCAAATAAAAAGAAAAAAATAAAAAAATTTTTGTTAATTAGTAATAAAAATGTTTTTCCTTAATCTTTTTAAGGAATAAGAATTAATTTAGTTTAAAAAGTATTTTTCTTAGTTTTTATCAATTTAATTTCTATTATTTAGAATATAATTTAGATTAAATAGTATTTAATTCAATAAAAAAATCCGAAAAGCCCTTAAAAAACAATATTTTTCCTTTTTTCCTAAAATTTTCTTTAGCATTAATTTGTTTTAAGAACTAGTTTACATTTTGAGATTTAATTGTCCATTTGTTTCTTAAATTGTACATTTTATTTACTGTCCGTAATTAGTTTTAATTTGTTAATTAGTTGTTTAAATTGTGCTTTATTTTAGTAATGTACAATCAAAAATATCTCTTTTCGTAATCAAAATCAATAGTCCGAACGAGATCGAGGTTTCCATTGCAACGAGTCATTGGGGAAACACGACCCGGGAGATCATCAATTACCCGGTTTAATATACGTATTTTTTAATTATAATTTATAATATATTTTTGATAGTGACATTTTATCCAAGGGTAACTGGAAACTTTCTTAATTACTCTCCGGGATAATATATTTTTATATTATATTTTACGTGTAAAAAACTTACCAATCATTTTTGGCGCCGTGCCGGGACTTAGTGTAAGCGATTCCTTCGTTTTGTGTTTGTCGATTTGGTTTAAGAATCCATTCGTCCTCGAAGTTAAATTTTTGTCATAAATCCAAAAATCCAAAAAAAAAAAATATAAAATATAAAAAGAAAAAAAAATATTTTCCTTTTCTTTTTAGTATAAGTAAAAGATAAAAAAATAGAAAAATCAAAAATATAAAAAAAAAAAATTGTCTTAATTCAGAAAATAAAATTCACCAAGTTGGTAAACGAACACCAACAAATAATATCTTCTATTGAGATATTATCATTTCAATTTCCGGTGAACTTGCAATTGTTCCCAATTCGTAATCAAAGATTTAACACTTGCCTTTTGTGTCTCTACCAAGTACGGCTCACCTTGAAAAGAAATTTTCAAGAGCTACCGTGAAGTTGTTGATTATTTGGTTTAAGTCTCTTTCGTGTAACCGTTAAAATTCATTGCAAAAAAAAAAAAAAAAAAAAAAATTAGTGTAAAAGTTTTGCTTTTTTTAATTGTTTAGTTTTTCCTTTTTAATGCGCACGCGTTCCGCAATCCCCCTCCCGTAGACGAGTCAACAACAAAACTCTTCGGTTGAACCAATTGTTGAACAATTGTTGAACAAAACGTTGTTCCAAGGCCGACAAGCGAACATGGCTCAAATGTTCAAGCACCCATCGAGGGGTATGAAAATCTATAGTTGTTTCCACCAATCAAGCTAACAATTTCGAGCTTAACAACCGTAATCAATCTTGGCAAAGCACAAATTTCGGGTAGACAAGACGCCCCACAATCACCTTCGAATGTTTAATAAGTCACTTCAACGTTTAGACATCCGAATTCCGAACACTTCATTAAGCTTTTGCTTTTTCCTTTTTCTCTAGACGGGGAAGCCGAAGATTGTTAGCACAAAGAACCACAAGACATTCTCAACCTGGGACCGACCTTGTTTCCAAAATTCCATAAACCAATATTTTCCACCTTCAAAAACCACTTACAAATCGGAATGAGATCAATACTTTTATCAAAAACCAAACAAGCCTTGCAATGAAGCATGGGAACGATTTAAAGTACTCCCATTCGTCAATGTCCTCCAACCATCGCTTTTCGGAACTCCACCAACTCGATACTTTTATCTACACCTCCTTTGAATTCAACGATCAAGATGCATTAGATTCCTGCACAGGTGGCAATTTCGTAGACCAAGATGCCTCAAGACAGGTTTAAGCAATTCTTGAAAGCAAGTCAAAAGTTCGTTACTCAAGAAGTCTGGGCTAATGATTCAAGATGATACGGAATGCTCCTCTTTCTAATTCTTCATCTTCCAATAATTCTTTCGATATGCAACAAATAGCCGCTTCTCTCGAGGATAAGATGACTAACAAAATGAACCAAATGATGAGTCAAATGAAAGCTTTAGTTGTTACTCCTGCACCAGTCAAAGCAGTTGAGGAAGTTTGTGTCACTTGTGGATCAAATCACAATTTTAACCATTGTCCGTTTAACCGAGTGGAAACATTTTCCTGTTTTTCAAGATAATATCCAACAATCTTCAACAAACCGCAGCCGTTGAAAATGTTTCACCGAAAGAAACCAACCTTCCAATTTGGCAAGTCACTGAGACCAACCGGGGTTTCAACAACCGAATGTCCAAACTTAACCATAACCGTTATCAAGGACCAATTTCTAAGTTCAACCAAAACCTGGAGGAAATTTTAATCAAACCGTCGAAAATAACCAAAAGTATCAAGTTTAGTCAATCTCCACCATACCAAACACCAACCAACCAAACCACCAAGCAATCAAGTTTTACTTACCAACCTCCAACAAATAGGTTTTTAAAAACAGATTTTTAAAACAACTCAAGCAAACATGCGGGTTGAAAATGTTCAAATCAAGGGTCAAAATTTGCAGAATCAAATGGCTAATTTTACAAGTTGTTGACAAACTTTGTGGATAATTTCAAAATTCAGCCTCTACTTCAAATTCAGAACTCTTCCAAGTTCAAACCGTAACTAACCCTCGCAGAAATAATGCTATCACCACAAGGAGCGGTAAGGGAACAATGGAATGACCAATCTACACCACATATTCCGACACCCATGGTTTCAAACCCAAAAAGAACCCGAACAAAACCCGGAGACGTCAACGGAAAAAGTGCAAAATCCAAATTTGGAAAATACCGCACATGTCCCACCTCCGGGGGAAGAAGATTCAATTTTCCATGAAATTCCAAATCAAGCCATAAGAAAACCATTACGAGGAAATTCAGAGAGTGCACAATTCTCCAAATCCTAATTCGAATCAATCGTAGACTTCCATACCCCCAGAGGATGAAAGTTAAGGACACGGATAAACCGAGTGCTCAATATAGCCTTCTTAAGATTTCAAACAACTGCGTTTAGGATTGGATTAAAGATCTCTTGTCGAAAGCCAAAAATTCAACAAATGGTTAGACCAGTGCGAAGGAACAAAGAGAAGCTTGAGGAGATCGCTATCACCACTGTGAATGCTAATGTACCGCATCATCATTAACAAAGTTCCCCGAGAAACTCGAAGATCCGGAAATTTCTTATCCCATGTGCTTTACAATAACTCAAAGGACTAGTTGCTTTAGCCCGATTCGGAGCTAGCATTAATCTTTACCTCATTCCTTATCTAACAAGAAACTTGAGCTTGAAGCTTGACTCCTACTCGTATGACACTCGAGCTTGCAACCGTTTCCATTTCCGCACCCTATGGGCATAGCCGAGGATGTTGTAGTTAAGTAGATGGTTTCACTTTTCTGCAATTTGTGGTGGTTTTAAATTTGAAACCCGACCCGAGAGTGCCCTATTATTCTAGAAGACCCTTACCTTTCCGAACCGCAAAAGCTCCATTGATTTTGTACGAAAAAATTGACTTTAATAAAAGTAGGAAAAGATGAACTTGTTTCTACTATGCCCGATAAATCTAAGAAAAACAAGGCAAAGAATTTTTTGCTTCATGCATTTCGTTAACGATGTTTCAAAAGATGAATCCATTTATAGTGGCATAACCACTACTCATCTGATGATCCACTCCTAGTTTTCTTCTCGGTGAAGACTAGTGATAATATTGAGAAGTTCACCGATAAAACTTGACTCCCTTGGATTCGATACCACGCGGGTAATGAACTCACTCTTAATGAAGGAATTTCATGAATTAAATTTTCAAGTTTACTCTAAATCCTCTTTTCTGAAATCAATGAAAGTTTCAAGTACTAACAACGTTAATCCGCTCGTTGAAGAAATAAAAAGGATGTCGAATTAGTCTTCTTCTTCCACCACTCTTAACTCACCGAAAGCAAGTGAATTAGAAGATTACTTGAAAGAGATTCGATTCCACTGGAAATTGATCTTACCACTCCCTACCACCCTTAACTTTGTAGAGTACAATCCTACTTCCCACTCTCACCAAAGAGAAGGTTGTGTCATGAGACGCCGATGTTTCCTCTCAATGGTCCCGATTTGTGTGGAAATGATTGACCAATTGCGATAAGGAAGCAAATAATTATGTCTCTTGGCAAACTCACTTTACATAAAAAACCAAAACCTCGTCCCAGGACGTTTTGAAGAATCAACGAAAAAGAAAAGAAAATCTCAAGTATTGTTTCCAATTGATACCAATGTCATCCAATTAAGAATCACTTTCGATAATCCAAATTGATTAAAAATGATCCTTTTTTCCAAACCAAAGACTAGAAAAAAGGATTAACCATTTCATTTGACGCTATCCCACCACAAGATTTTACCACATCCTTTGTTAGATCCGAACTCGCCTTCACTGCGGAGGTGTCGGCTAGTGTTACCGTGAATTCTCTCAGAAACGAGGACAAAGTATTTTTCATACAGTATAACTAAGTTTATCATGCCATTCATGATAAAATCTTGTAACATTGAGAAGAATTTAAAAGAGAACATTTCCTCCGGACCTTTCATTCTTTCCAAAGAACCATCATTTCTTTTTACCTCTGCAGAACCACCAATGAATGTTTGGAAGAATGGTTGTGCTTAATTTCTACAAAGTAAGAAGATGTTTCCTTTTACATGTTAAAAGATACCCTTCGCATTTATCATTGGACTTCTTCCATACTTCCACTTATACCAAGGCTATCACCTATGATTTTCCCTTCGAAGGTAGAATTTTTTGTTTTTGACCCCGGCATCATCACGTTTCATAATCTAGTGGCAGTTTCAATGAAAGTTTCCATTTACTCTCCCTAAGGACAACTTAATTCAGGGATCGAGTCGAGCTTCGAAACGTCGGTGATCAAAAACAAACCGCTTCGTGGGATTTAACCCCCGCGTAGTCCTTTTCTTTCTATTTTCTAACCTCTAATGTGTTGTGATGTTGAGGGGCCCATCCTCTTCGTTTCTCGTTGTTTGTTGTCTGTGTTGTGATTTGGCAGGATTAACCCAACATTTCAAGAATCCTCTCGTGTTCGATGCCTAATTCCGAAGCACTCGAGTTTCTCATCCTTTGTGTGAAATTAGTTTGGGGAGATCAATATCCTTTCAGATTATCATAAACGAATTATCTTTGTCTACTTAATAAACGGCTTAGATTTTCGTAGGATCCCGACTTAAACATTGAGGACAATGTTTCATTTTAGTTTGGGGAGGGAATCTATCGATTTAATGTGCTTGCTTATTGTTTTGTTCTCACGTACCCGTTTTCCCACAAAAATAGCAAAAATTTTAAATTTTTCAGTCTTATTTCATATAAAAAAAAAAAAAAAAAAAAAAGTGTTAAGACAAAAATGTATGTTTTCCGTTGGTAAGAATAAGAAGTAATTTTTGACCCGATTGAACGTGTTGAGTTCTAGCTTTTTCCCTTAACAATTAATGAAGATAAGTTAGCTAGTCGCATTCGACATGCAGACACTTGAACATTATAATTAAAGATGTGCAATCCAAGTAGATTTTTAAATAGCGAGTTGAATTTTATATAGGCTAAGCATTGCAAAATTTCTTTGTGAAGAACAAGAAAGGATAGTGTTATTTTAAGTCTTGATAGTAAACCACGTAGAATAGTTGGTTTTCTTTCAAGCTCATGAGTGTTAATTGTGGCTTTTTCTCCCATTAGTTTGTTTCACCTCTATATATAAATGTTTAATAAATAGAGTTGTATGGTTTTTTGGTTAATAATTAGTTAATAGAAGTTTTCTTTAGTTCCTTTGTGATTAGGCATGATACTACATCAAATACTTAATTTGGACTTAAAATACAAAAATATATTAAATAAGTAGCTCTCAGATTACTTCATCGTGTCGAGGCGGTGGCCGATGTGAGGTTTTCATATAAGGTAGAGTCCGGTGTCATAATAAGTAGAATAACCTCTTGTCGACTCGCTATCGATGTGGCTTCGAGATAAAAGGCACCGGTTTTACTTATATAATCCAAGGTCGAAATATGTTTGCTACATCTTGTCGGAGGCGTGGCCGATGTTGTAGCCTACTAAAGGACTGAGGTTTAATAAAGTTGCTTAATTTTTGTCTTATTTTGTGCCTTAAAGAGCCTAAGGGTATATGGTGCAAATGAGATTGGTCCATTCATGTCTTAAAGAGCCTTAGGGTATATGACATGAATGGTGCCTTGCTTAAGTAGCCTAATAAAAAGCCAAATTTTGGTCGCCTCGATGTGGACTTTATTCTCGATTGCATTTGATCTTTTGAGAAGGGCTAGGAGCTAATTATTGCGTTCTTAACCATTACACTTTATTTTCTGAATTAATAAATATCGAAACAAAAGTCTTAAAGAGCCTTCGGGTATATGACTTAAGTAAAATCCTGAGATACAAAAGAGATTTGAGGGAGGAAAAGTAAGTACACCATTTCCCATTTATGAGTATGTTTAGTGTCATGACTTGTAATTAACCAAGATCTGTTTTTAAGAATTAGCAATGGGAAAATGAAAATCGGGGGAAGATGAAGTTATCTTTTAGACACTTAATGTGCTTTTATTCTATGAAATCCTAAAAGTTACCCAATGTGTAATGAAAAACTAGCATTATGTCAACACAAATAAATTGTATGTAGGAGGTAATAATCAAGAAAATCCATAAAAAAGAGAAAAATTCTTAGAAAAGGGGAAAGTCGGTGTTGTATAACTTGTGATCTCTTTCTCTCTCAAACAAACTCTTTGTTGCTACTTTTCAACAGTTTAGTTTGGGGAATTTTCGAGGTTTTGGTTATAACATGTGATATTTGCGTGAGGACACAACAATCGTTTTATTTGGGGAATTTTTGATAAGTGTAGAATACACATATCTATTCATACTTAAAAAGGCCCAAATAAAACCCAAAACGGATCAAAAAATGCAAAATGTGCTTGTATCTGAGTTTTTTGTGTGCAGTATGATATTCAAATATCACAAGAAATCATAAATCAAAAACGAACACGAGAACGATGAGTGATACAAGAAGCTAAAGAATAAAGCCGAGCCAGAGAGATCATGCCTCAGCCTTCTTCAGTCAACTGCAGCTAAACCACAGTCAACCAAAACCCAGCTCCATTGTTTTATAAACACAAGGGCTGAATATGCAATTTGCCCAAAGTTAATTATAACTTGAATTTGTGCTTGCCAAACACAAGGGCCGGAGATGTAATTCCCCCAAAGATACAAAAGGGCGCGGGTATAATACCGGGTCAAATCTACCCATGGATCCCCTCTCAACCAATCATATCAAAAGCCCTAACCCAATTCAACCCGAACCCTAACCCGACCAACCCGGCTAAACTTATAACCCCAATAACAGTTACTGTGCACTCATTTTTACCCCCAAATGCGATCAAAACTTACACACACACACGAACACACCCAAGAACACCATGAACCCTAGTTCGTTAACCCCTCATTCCCACACTAATTAACCATAGGGTTAATAACCCTCTCACAAACCTTAACCATCCTGTCACTATCAATCATCCCTCAACCCATTCCACCCTGGCATAATCTAATGAAACGATTGGGTGATGTGACGTATGTGAGTGTTTACACTCACATAACTAACACACATATTCCACGTCATTAATCCGGGTTATACACGCCTTTAATCGAACGATTAGTCCTTCAAACAAAGAGAGAAAAAATTGAAGGGTTCAAGATGAAGAGGAAAAAGCTCTAGAGAAGATGCCAAGAGCCTCAAGCTTCGGGTATAAATAACCCCCTCTTCATATCCACTTATGTGATAATTTTTATAGCGTTTATTTAGTAGTTTATTTTTTTTCGATTCAGTTTTTTTTAAGTTTCTTCAATTGTAATTTTCATTTTAATGTCATGTTATTTCATTTCGTATTGTAAGAAACTTATTTCAGTTTTAATAAAAGAATTATTTCATATTAATTTGCATCTTCATTTAAATTCTGTCGAAATATTGGTGTTTGTGTTTGTTATTGTGTTCATTCGATCAAGGCTTGATACCTATTGGAATTGGATGGCTGCTATGGTATCAAGGGTTTTAGAGCTGAGGGTCAGCATTAGGTTAGCTTAGGATTGATGTGTTTTTGACTTTGAGCTTATGTGAATAAGCCATAAGCTCATAATAAGCTGATTAAGTTTTCCTGTTCTTGCTGGGTAGATCCAAGGTACACACTATTTGTTTTACATTTATTCTTTTTCTGTTTTTTTTTTAATAAGCTGTGGGATATTTGTACTAGTAATTTGTTTAGTAGTAGCTTAAATAAGCTGTAGGATTTGCAAATAGTTTGATTAAGCAGAATTTATAAAGTAGTGAAAATTTTGTCCATGCGTGCCGTAAGGATTGCGTTTGCTATATTAGTTTTAAGAGATAGAATACTAAGTTGTTTAAGCTATAAGCTAAAATCTTATACAGCTTAATTTCAAATAAGAAATTAAGTTCATATATAAATAGTTTCTTAAAAAGTTAGATAATAAGCTGATTTATATAAAAAAGGGATGCTGATTGTAATTGGTTAGATGCTTCAGGGACCTGTTCTGCTCTTTTTCATAATTTCAGTTAGTTTAAAAGTTACACAGTTAGTCCTTGTTAAATGCGCAGTTAGTCCTTAGTTAATCACATAGTTAGTCCTTTGTTAGTTTAAGTGTTAGTCTAGTTAGTCCCAAGTTCAGGGGGCCTTTCTGCCGTTTAGTGAAAATTTGTGTTTTTAGTATAAAATCTAAATTTACCCCGCCTACCCTCGACTTTGTTTTGTGTTACTTTCAATCCTTGTGTTTTGGCAGATTTAATTTTAGAATAATAAAAATAGTTTTTATAAATAATAAATTAGGTTTTTTAGTTTAATTAGTTAAATTAGTTAATAATTACTCATTAAAAATTAGGGCTTTTAATAAAATTAATTTTCTGCATTATTTCTTTTTATAAAAAATAATTTTATATAATTTTTAGTTTAAGTTTTATATTTTTAAAAATTAATTTTCGAATTTAGTTTTTAATATTTCATTTTCAAAAATCAAATAAAAAGAAAAAAATAGAAAAATTAGTAATAAAAATGTTTTTCTAATCTTTTTAAGTAATATAGAATTAATTTAGTTTAAAAAGTATTTTTCTTAGTTTTTATCAATTTAATTTCTATTTTTAGAATATAATTTAGATTAAATAGTATTTAATTCATAAAAAAATCCGAAAAGCCCTTAAAAAATATTTTTCTTTTTCCTAAAATTTTCTTTAGCATTAATTTAGGTTTAGGAATCTAGTTTACATTTTTAAGATTTAAATTGCATTTGTTTTCTTAAATGTCGCATTTTATTTACTTTCGTAATTAGTTTAATTTGTTAATTAGTTGTTTAATTGTGCCTTTAATTTTAGTAGTATAAATCAAAAATATCTCTTTTCTTATTCAAATCAATCATTCCGAACGAGATCGAGGTTTCCATTGCACGAGTCATTAGGAAACGACCGGTGATCTTACTTACCGCGGCTTAATATAGTATTTTATATTATATTATATATATTTTTGAGAGTGAATTTTATCAAGGGTAACTTGGTAACTTTCTTAATTACTCTCGGGATTATATTATTTTATATTATATTTTACGTGTATAAAACTTACCAATCAGTTCCTCATCATCATATGAGGAAGAAGTAAACATTCCTGAACCCGGATTGTCATAAATGTCCTTTAAAATAGGAATTCCAGTAACAAACTCATTAGCAAAGGTGGAAGGATAAGGATATCTCAAAGAGGAAGCACCAGCAGAAAGTAAGTCGGGAGAAGTACTAGTAGCAAATGGTGCACTATCAAGAGTTACTGGTGTGCCAGGAGTAAGTAGTGTACCAGGAGTAACTGGTATACTACCAGGAGTAACTGGTGTACTACCAGGAGTAACTGGTGTACTACCAGGAGTAACTGGTGTACTACCAGGAGTAACTGCGTTAGTGCTGGGAGTTTGAAAAGACTTTGCAGCACTGAATACCAAATCTTCTTCAGCTTGAGCAAACTCTAATCCAAGTCTCTCTACTTCTGCATTAGCTTCATGTTCCTGCCTCTCAAGACTCGCAAGCTCTTCCTTTTCAGCTTGAGTGCCTTCAACAACTGGTGAAGAATGAGATTTGACACTAGATGAATCTTGAGGTGCCATTTGACTAGGTGAGCTTGTTGCATTAGAAGGATAAGAGGGGAGAATTATAACGTCTTGATCATCATCAGTATCCAAATCATTTGTGTCTTGAGAACCTGCATTGTTAGTAGTTGCATTGGAAGAACCTGCAAAAGGGTTAGTTGATCTAACACGACTATAATCCATTGAGTCTGTTAGATAATCAAGATCAAAGTACCAAGCAGGACCTGTTTGAGCAACATTAGGTTTATTCTCAAGAAATTTAACATTCATAGTCTCTTCCACCCTCTTAGAAGCCAAATTGTATACTCTATAGGCCTTACCCTGAGTAGAGTATCCAACTAAAAAACCTTCATCTGATTTCCCATCAAATTTGCCCAGCTGGTCAATGGTATTGAGAATAGTGACATGACACCCAAAAGGTTTTAAATAACTGATAGTTGGAACAATACCAGTTAGCAGTTCATATGGAGTCTTGTTATGAGGGTTGGTCACCAAAACCCTGTTTAAAACATAACAAGCAGTAGCAACTGCTTCAGTCCAAAACATGGTAGGAAGAAAAGAATCTGCTAGCATAGTCCTAGCAGCCTCAATGAGGGTTCTATTCTTCCTCTCTGCAACTCCATTTTGTTGTGGAGTTCGGGCATTACTATAATCCCTCTTAATACCCTTTGACCCATAGAATTCAATTAAATCCCTATTCTTGAATTCTGTCCCATTATCACTCCTGATAACTTTAACTTTCTTGTTTAATTGGTTTTCAACTAGTTTGATAAAATCCTTAAGGATACCAACAGTTTCATCCTTTTTAGCTAGAAAGAACACCCAACTAAACCTGCTAAATGCATCTGTGATGACAAGGCAATAAAATTTATGGGAAATACTCCTTACAGATGTGGGTCCAAATAAATCCATGTGAAGCATCTGTAAGGGCTCACTAAAAGAGCTCACAGCAGTCTTGGCCTTATAGGAGACCTTGTGTTGCTTGCCTTTGTTGCAGGCCACACAAGTATGGTCATTCTGAAAAAGTTTGGGGGGTAACCCTCTAACCAAATTATCCTTAACCAATTTTTTCATATTTTTAAAATTAACATGACCAAGTCTCTTATGCCATTGAGTAGATTCATCCAATGTGGCTTTAGCAAGCAAACAAGCCAAATCTCCTTGAGGAGCAAGATCCTCTAAATTGAAACTGTATAGATTGTGCTTTCTTGGGACTTTAAGTAGTACTTGAGTTTCATCAGGTAACTTGAAGTCTTTAGTCAGCACAAGGCATTCAGTCTCAGTAAAGAGAACCCTGTTCTTCTTATCATAAATTTGTGATACTGAAAAGAGATTAAAATGCTATAGTTCTTTCACATAAAGCACATTTTCAAAATCTAGCTTTGCAGTTCTAATAGTACCTTTACCAGTAATCTTTCCTTCTCCTCCACCAAATGTCACATTTCCACCTTTGAATTCTTGAAAGTTCTCCAACCTGTGTTTGTTTCCAGTCATGCTTCTAGAACAACCACTATCAACAATTCCTAAATCCTCAGTCAACTTATGTGGGTTGCCCTGCATGAGACAAAATGAGAAAGGTTAGTTTCTTATATGAACCCAAGCCATTACTGGCTTGGGTCTGCCTAGTGGATCTTTTGATTTAAGCCTATTGTTATTATTAGATCCACCATGTTCTCTTGGTAATTCTTCTTTCCAAACATACCTAGAATGTCCAAGAAACAACCTGCTGAGGTCCTTATCATCAGGTTTTTCACTGTATCCCCACCAAGTATGAAAAAGATGTTTTGGTGGTGATCTCTATGTAAAGGCCTTTCTTACTAGGTGAGCGAGACTGGTATTAGTCAGTTGGGTTTGAACACACTTGGAAAAGGGCGTACATTATTATTGGTCTACCATTAATTAAACTGGGATTGGTATTTGTCTACCCAGCAGGAGTTGCTTACCATAAGGAACTGGAGTAGGCAAATTTCGTCTACCAGTAGTAACTGGTTTAGAAAATTTTTGTCTACCAGTAGGAACTGATGTAGACAAGTTTGGTCGAGTGGAACTAAGATCAACTATACCAGACTGAAGTAAGACTGCACGAGGAACAATTTTATTTGATGGATCCACTCGTTGAGTATTTTCCCAAATTGTCATTTTATCCCATTTCCTATTAAAGTTACCCATCCCATTGGTCTTTTTATTCTGTTTGGCCATTGCTTGTTCTTGGGCCATTCTCTTTTCATGGAAGTCACAGTCTTTTATAAGATGGGACAAACTTCCACACACAAAGCAAGCTTTCTTTGGAAAAGCATATCCCTCACCTACCTGTTTGCCCATATGTCTTCTTGAATCATGTTTGTTACCCATATCCCTTAGAGTGTTGATAAACTTAGCAGACTTATTGCAGCATGACTAGGTTTCCTCATTTGCTTTACCTAAGTAACACATATTCATTTATATTTTGTTTTTTTTTTTTTTTTAAATCAACTGCTTCTATAATGGGGCATCAGTCCAGACATTAGACATAACAACCATTGGTTCAGACTCAACAACCGTCTCAGATGCAGATTCAATGGTTGAAACACTGAATTAGATTCACATGATCAAACGTTGGTGTTTTCAGATACATTAGAACTCATCCCCATAAGACTCACATGTTTCAATTTTTCAAGAAGAAGTATACTGATGTTTTTTTTGTTTTGTCCATATGAAAACTGTGAATTCAAGCAATCACAACATGTAAGGAGTTTGGCATGTAGTTCCCTGTCCTAGGAGGGGAACTCCATGCATATCAACCCTCGTTGGTAGAACCAACTATACAAAAGGTTTTCCAAGCCAATCCGCAGGTCTAAGTCCAAAAATGCTATGGTTCATTGTTAAATATAATTCAATTTTTCATAAGAACCATAACCTAGACCTACCGTGTCTTTTTGACACTTATTAGCTATCTATCAGTTTAACAAGATTATTAGAAGACTGTAACCAGTTTAGCAGGTTTTCAATTTCATTATCCTATGTAGCCGTAAAGCTTGTTTTTTCTTGTGCTGCAATAGCAACAATTTTTCATGATAGCAAGCAAATTAGAACTTTTCTTTAAATCAAATTTTTAGAATCCCTGATCTTCTCTTCATAACCTCACAGCGGATTCTTTTGGTGACACCTATTGAGCTTCTATAGTTTTATCACCACTTTTATATGCATTTAATTCCTACACGTAGAGTCACTAATTTCTTCTCTTTGTTCATTATACAGTTTTTTAAGCTCATTATATTTGTACTCACACTCAAAAGAACAAGTTTGTACCTCTTGTCTTAGTGAAACCAAGAAGACAAATCATGGCGTATTCTGATGTTGCTTTTCTTTCCGAATTTAAATCACTTTCCATACCAACTATCATCCCATAAATCTTCAAAGCACCCTCATCATGAGCATCCTCATGATCTTGCCAATTGATAAAAGTATCAACTGAAATCAAGGCTTGAGAATCACGGCCTTCTTTCCTGCATTCCAAGTCTTTATGCTGAGTACCTTTGGCTGTCTTGACTAGCTTTTGCTCTGCACTCCCTAGCAAAGTGACCCTTTTGTGAACAATTGTAGCACTGAACCAACTTCTTGTCAAACCTAGCTGCTTCCTGACCATTGAACTTAATCTTTCTTCCAGCCTTTTTCTCAAACTTTTATACTCTAATTAACACATATGGCCATCTGCCATTTGCAAGTCAATTCCCTCCAATCCAGCTTCTCCAATCTTTTAAGGATCTCATATCCAATGCTATTTTGGATCGCTTTCAGCAAGGAAGGAATGTATAACATCATCAACCACACTTCCATGACTAGAAGAAGCTTCTCAATTTCCAGAGTAACAAGAAGAAGTAGAGTAGCTAGG
Source organism: Tanacetum coccineum (assembly GCA_026074375.1). Lineage (NCBI taxonomy): Eukaryota > Viridiplantae > Streptophyta > Magnoliopsida > Asterales > Asteraceae > Tanacetum > Tanacetum coccineum. Next base: position 66,328 of record BQNB010003949.1, on the reverse strand, counting down.
AGAGTGGTTACTGTTGGTATCATTGTTATTGTTAGTACTAGCAGTACTAACAAATGCTGCATTAGCCAAACTGGAAGGTTTAGGAGCATAACCTTTTACATCAAACTCCAGGGATTTGAGCTTGTTGTACAGGTCATCAAAAGAGAGATACTTCAATCCTCCTTTTGTTTTAAGAACAAGAGTGACTTAAGACCAAGAAGGAGGCAAGGCCCTGAGAAATTTTAGATTAACATCTTCATTCTCAAGCCTTACTTTAAGAGTATTCATTTGACTCAAGATCTTTAGGAATTTATCATATCCAGTGTGAAGACCTTCTGCTTTAGTGATCTTGAATTCTTCAAACTCTTGTTTCAGAAAAGACTTCTGCATTTTCTTTGATTCTTTCCCATATGTTTTTTTCCCACCCCCCCACGAAACCTAGCCTTGATTGCTAGCCATATTTCTTTGGCATCATCCAGATGGTAGAAATCTCCCATATGGTCATCAGGAAGAGCTGTAAGCAAGGTAGTCCTTGCTTTTGTTTCCCTCTGAACAGCTAGATGTTCTTCAGCTGATACAGGAGGGCAGATCTTGATGTTTCCATTTGAATCTTTTGTAGTTTTCTTGCGGCTATTTCCATTCAGAACAATATCCGCAAGAAGATCTATTTGTGATGTAGTTTTGCATTTTCATAGCCCAGATATCATACTCACCCTTTTTAAGATAAGGGAATTTGGCATTTGTGTTGGTTACAGTGGTGATTTGAGGTTGGATTTGAGTGAAAACCTCATCATCTTGGGAGTGTTGTTCATCAGATGATGTCATTATGGATTTGTGAGGGATTTTATGGATCTGATCTTATAGAATTCTTCTTACCAGAGGCTCTCAAAGGCTCTGATACCAATTGTAGATCCCAATGATAGATCTTTCAGCCTATTAGTAGGGTGGTAGATGACTTGTATAAATACAACTCAGTCTACAAGAGAGGCTCTGAAATGATCACTAGTGTCTAAGCGGAATATAAACACAAGTGGTAAGAAGAACAATAATTATAAGGACAAAGTTCGTTTCTAATAATTTGATTTTACTAACTATATGAAATGTGTTCTAAAGGTGTACATTTCACACATATATATATATATACTTTAGGTTATATTTCCATTATTTCCAAAATCCATAACTTAAGGTTTTTATTTCCAAATTCTTTTATTATACCTTAGGTTATACTTCAAAATTAATAGAATGAAATGAAAATTTCAAATTTTCAAAATTTGGGTTTTACAACTCTTCCTCTTTAAAAAGAAAATTTCGTCCTCGAAATTTGAAGTAAGGAGATTAAACAAAACGGATACGAAACCACACGAATCTGATCTAACGGATACATAACCACATGAAGCGGGTGATAATTGAAACCTCTCAGAAGCGATACATGAAACACATCATGCACATAAAACCATTGCGGAGGTAGCGCCAAACGATAAGAAACTTTACTAACACGATCTAAGATTTCAAACGGATCGATAAACAACGGACTCTAATTCAAACTAACACGTCAGACACCTCAAGGTGGAGATACCTTAAGAATAATTGAAATAGATAGGGAGCAACGAAACAAAGACCACAGAATGCGTCGCACCAATACCGAATAAAATAACAATATCACGATCGCACAGATAAAGAATTTCCTGAAACGGTACCTGAAGAGTTGGCTGCCTGATCCTTGGTCGAAGAAAATACTTGGTCAACAAATGAAACAACAAAGACAATTTAGAGTTAGGATCAAAATACAAAAGGAAGCGATAATATCAAAATACGAAAGGAAGCCTAATGTCTACCCAATCCTCACAGGTCATAACCTAGGTTCTACAGGGCGTAACCTGGCAGCTCTGATACCATAATTGTAACACCCCGCTCCGATAGAGAGACAAAGGGTCACATTATGGTGTCACATCAAATATATATAAAGCAAGCGGAAGACTTTATTTAATAAATTATTTAGCCACAATCAAAATATCTTTCCAAAAGTATAAAAGCCCAAACATAAGGGGTCTAAATGCAAAACTTCATAAGATAAAGGATTTAAAAAAATCTTTATTCCAAACTGAAAGGGTTCATCTAAAGTAAGTCTTCTAACTCTTCCTACTCACATCACTCACTTCCTAGCTTCCCGCTTAAAACCTGCCGCATGAAAAGAAAACGCGGCTGAGCTAACGCTCAGTGAACAGATATAATAATAACGTAACAAACGGATCACGAGAACCTGCCAAACAACTGTCATACGAATATAGTGCAATGAATAGGAATCAAGAATAATCAAAGGAATGAGATTACAGAACAAACACAGAAATGCCCACGAGCTCAAACAAATGTCTAAACATGATACATGAATAGACCTAAACAAATATCTTCAAATAGTCACATGCTCCCAAATGTACACAGGCGGCCAACCTAATGTACCAAATGTGAAATGGGGTGTATTGCACACACTCACCATTCACCTAAACAAAACAGAACAAAGTACCTAGGATGCATCCATACGCTCCCTGCAAAACAAAGTCATATCCAGATATACACAAGGACTATGGCGAGTGTACCACATATATAATCAAATCATATCCAGTGCACAAACAAAATCGAATGCCATAGACCAATCACACCGCCACAGATAGTGTCATGCCATCGGTGCATCAATGACATGGCTATGGTACCTCCATGGCTAGTTACAAATAGATCGGGCAAAGGGATAAGGCAAAAGATATCAAAGAACAAATTTCAAATTTTCTAAATATGGTAACAAATCATGGAATACAAAAACAAGATCAACGAATTCATAAATGTGGATAACGAATCAACGGAATATCAAATCAACGAGATGTCAAAGATCACAATATGAGTCATCAGTTACAGATAGCAAATCAAATAGATCATCAAGTGAATCAATTAACTGATCAAACGGAAATCAAGTGAAAGAATGTCCTTACTAAAAGGACGGAATATCTGTACCTTAGCGAATGCACAACGGAAAGAGACAAACACAAATGAAAGGAATTCACAAAATCACCACCGGATCTACAAAACCATGATTACATATATTACTTAACTTATTTTAAAGATTACTACTCAAACTTACCAAAATAAGAGGTTTGACTTTACTTATTTAAGGTTTCCAAAATTCTGAATTTTACTACTTATTTTAGGTAAGTTTCCTTACCTAAAAACGCAACCAGATCACTCTCTAAAATTAGACCAAAAATAACAGGTGTTCTTTAACATGTTTAATGTATCCACAATCAAGGGTTTAATTTATTTCAAATTTTAGATGACCCTATGACCCTTGTTGCCCAAAACAGCCCCGAAATCAGCCTAGCAGAAACTTATGAAAATTTGACACAAATTTACCCTACTTAGACATCTTGAAAAATTATGAAAAAAATAAGGAAGTAGCTAATATCATGTGTTTTTACCAGTTCGAAAATTAGCCCTTAACTCCTTATGGTTTTTGAATTATAAAATCACTTCAATATACTACAAGTGAAATTTTTCGATTTGATTTCTGAAATTGACACTTAATCTTGTAAAAATCCTAAATAATCGTAACTTACCGACTCCTCCAATTGACATGAGGCCAGATTTTTCAGAAAGTAGATTCATTCAACTTCATTTTAGGCTAAAGATTCATTCTTAAAGTCAATTTTTATGAGTGAGATATGACCCGATGAACATGTCCCAAAATTCTGCCCCGAATTTTAATCAACAAAAACCCTATTTATCCCCATTAATCAACATCCCATGGTTTCAAAACTTGTAGTTCTTAATTATAACACATTTAATGATTGTTATAGGGTTCATAATATATAATTAAACCATGTTCATAAGATTAAACCATGAAAACTTTAACAAAACATTTACATGTGACTAATCCCTTTTATAACTCATGATTTTATGTTAAAACTTGTGATCGCGGAATCCATGGTGACCAAGAAAATACAAGATCAAGATGATTACCTATGTAAGGAATGTAGTGGAGAAGAACATAAATCATAACACAAAAAACACACATAGGCGTTGGAGAATTAATGGAGAAATATTAAATGCACACCAAATGCCCCAAATTCTTTCTAAACACCTTAGAAACTCCTATTAATTTCTTCTTGCTTTGTTAAGAATTGTTTTAGCTCAGGTTTGTTTTTTTTTAGACCTTATCATAGGATAAATTTTATAACAAAGGCGGTATATTAAATTCATTGAATAATTGTTTATTTATAAAGGTTTTTCATCAATCATCTCTTTTCTATAATGACTATCTACAAGCACTTATCTTTCTGATCAATGGTTAAGACGGGTTACATCAATAGGAATCTTTAAGAATCCTTGGGGCTACACCACATGCTTGCCTTTTCATCTTGCTGTGGGGACTTGTTAAAACCCAATACACAAGTTTTACACCTTTTGGTGCACACACACACACTTTTTAGTCGACTACATATTTTCTGTGCACATAGAAAACTATATGCGTGGACCTCCTTTTATAACATAAGGAGATTAAGGTTTACATGGAAACTAATAAAAGATATTAAATAAGTAAATAATCGTGTTGTTAATCTTGATATCTTATCGATATTGTTTCTCTTTTTGACCAAATCTTTCATTTTCTCCGACATCTTGTAGAATCCTTTATATGAAACTTTGGTTCCTTATTGTTTCATTTATGTTTTGTCATCAATCAAATATATTCACCAACAATCTTCCTAGTTTATAATGAAAAAACCAAATAAGTACGTACTTCCCTGAAGTTAATATACGAAATGAAAACTTCCCCTTAAATCCAAGTTGCAAATCATATAGAATCTTCTTCCCTTTTTGTTATAATCAAGTAGGGGATAAAAATAAGCAGCTTTGATGTGGCATGTAAATGGTTAAACATTTTAACATTAAGCTTCCCCTGAAACCTATATGTTAACCATTTCTTGAATTTTCAATTCTTTAAGTCTTTTTACATTGATTTTGATGAGGGATAATATATGTATAACGAAAATTGTTGCTGAAGTAGAACAACCCAAAAACTTGTGTCTTATATCTTGCACTATCCACGTGACTTCAAACGTATACCCAACGTGTATAAGGAGACCGCAATCTTTTGACAATTATCCCTTCATTTCTATGAGGACTCATATCAATAGTGTAGCAAATGTGAGATTGAGCACCTTAAGCAAAAATCACACACCTTTGCTAGATTTGTCAAGCTTCGTCACAACAATATTTATAAAACATAAAAAAAGTTACCTCCTGCTTAAAAGATATGATTAAGTACACTCATCCAAGATTTCCTCTTATATTCAACTAAGCAATAAACAATCTCTTCATAATCAAATTTAATCAATGATTACGAGCCTTTTATTCTGTTAGTAGCCAAATAACAATTATCTTTTGTGTGAGTTATCTTTATATACTATCAAAGTAGCAGTACTAACTTTTTTTTCGGACAAAGGATGCAGTTGTAAATTGTTCTAGACAAAGTACTAACTTCCTTCTTTAACTAAACAGTATTAACATAAGAAAGCAAGTATTAAACTCTTATTGAACCCGGAGCGTATTAACTGCCTTAAATTCTTTAACAATATTAATATCATGAGCAGATTAACTTTTTAATCCCATAGCAGTAGTAATCCTGCTTTTTACCATTAAGCAGTAGTAAGTGTTTTTAAATGCTCTGTCAGTATTAACCCACAATAATAAACAGTAGTTAACCTGCCTTTAGACCTTAGCAGTATTATACTCTTGACTTACTACGGGTTTCTTCCATTACTAGGCAACCACAAGGCCATTAAGCAGCATTAACTAATCGAGCATCACTTATTTTAACATAAACAGAACTATATATCCCAAGCAGCCATTAATCTTCTTTTAACAGCTTTTTAAACTTTTGTATACAAATCCAACAGTAGTAACTGCTAACCTAGCAGTAGAGTATCTCATCTATTACCAGTTGTTTATACCAGTGATCTTGTTCATTTCATTGTGAATGTTTCCATGTCTTCTGATTTAAGCACGATAATGATCAAGAATAACATTAACATCCTTCTCTTCCAAATCTTGACCACATATGATACCATTTAGTGCTAAACCCCTACTTTATACAATACAGCTTATCAAGAGGGGGGAGGAAAACCCTTAAAAGAGGTTTGAAATGAATTTTACCAAGACGTTGTATACACCATATCAGATTTGAATAAACAAAAAATATACAAACCCTAATTGTTTAGGGTTTGATCAGTTAGAGCACAACGGACCAAAAAAGAAACCCAAATAAATAGTAACAAAGCTTACCAATCGTATTGCATACTCAAACAGGTAGAGAGGACGATTATAACCATCATTATAGCACTGAATCTTCAAAACCCCATAAAACTTTCACCACATGATTTCTTGAAAATTAGGGTTTTTAGGGTTTTTTAAAAACCTTTTGATCTAGATCGAGAGCACATGGCTCTGATCTACCACATGTTAAGGAATTCGTTTATGTCAGGTTGTTTAGACCTTTTTAGGTAATTTTATAAAAAAAGGCTGACATATTCAAAACATTGAATCATTGTTATTAATTACTAGGTTTTCTCTTCATCATATCTCTAACTGATAATGACTACTACATAGAACCCCAATCTTACCTGATATTGGTTTTAAGACGTTTACTTCTACAGGAATCAAGAAAGATCTCCTTGGGGTACACCACCATGCTGCATTACATCTTTACATGGGACGTGTAAAACCCACTTACTCACGTTTTACAAACCTTTGGTGCACACATACACACTTTTTTAGTCGACTACTTATTTTCTGTGGCACACAAAAAATATCTGCCTGGGCCTCCTTTTATAGCATAAGGAGATTAAGGTTTACATGAAAACTAATAAAGGATATTAAATAAGTAAGTCATCTAATGTTTATCTTGATATCTTTTCATCTTTATCTCTTTTTGATCAAAATCTTCATTTTCTCCCACATCTTGTAGAATCCCATAATGACGGCTTTGGTCCTTCTTGTTTCCATCTTGTTTTATTCATGTTTTGTCTTATCAACTCAAATATAATTCCCAACATGCTAGAACCTTCAAATGGAGGATTAACACACAATTTTGGGAAGATAGATGGAATTTTGAGATTGATGGAGTTTGGAAGAGAGGAAAATTGGCCGGGCTTATATTAGATAGAGAGGGAGGGGTATTGAAGACAAAAAGATTTTATCTTGAAATAAATAAAAGATATTGTCTAGTTTTCTTTACACTTAATTCCCAATTTAAACCAAACTCTAAAAATAAATAATTTTGGTGTATCAACACCTTAATATGGCCGGTCATATTCGGTCAAACGGGGGGGGGGGGGGGGGGGGGTGGGGGGGGGGGCCAACAAAAATATTTGTTTACCCTTTTTAAAACATTACACAAAATCTTTTCTAAACCTTTAATACTTATCTCCTAAAGATAGGTCTTAACTAAAAAGGAAAGCAAATAATCTAATTAATCAAAATTTTCAAAATACATATATATATTTTTTTAATTTAAAATCGGCCCTTATATATATATATATATATATATATATATATATATATATATATATATATATATATTACATTCTAATTACTTTAGGTTATATTTCCATTATTTCCAAAATCCATAACTTAAGGTTTTTATTTCCAAATTCTTTTATTATACCTTAGGTTGTACTTCAGAATTAATAAAATGAAATGAAAAATTCAAATTTTCAAAATTCAAGTTTTACAAAACTATTCCTAGTTTATATAAATGACCCTTGCATGACACGCAGTGTCCAAGACTAGTCCAATTCACGTGTAAGACGTCAGCTTCACTAAAAAGTGAGGCTAACAATCTCCCTCCAAGATGGCGTCACACGTAAATTGGTTACAATGTTCCTTACAAGCAAAATAAAGAAAAATGATAATAATGAAGTCCAGTATTCATTGAGAATATCTTTGACGATCTACTTGAATACTCCATCATTATTTCTTCTGCTTGTAGACGAACATACTGCTAAAATCTTCAGCTCCCTCCTAAACAGACACCCTTGAGACTGATAAGAATAAATACATTGTTCTTAAGGGAGGGATGATATCATCAACATCGTGTCACTTAGGAAGCATTCCAGTTTTGCTTGAATTCAGCCTAAAATACCCGAAGTAGACACTTTATCCCTTTTAATGAAGTCGAAACCATAGCACCAAGATCAATTAAGACCCTGAAATGCACTTTTCTCCCTCCAGGAAAATGCAGCTATGAATTGCTACACCAAAGTCAATTAAGTCCTGAGTGTACGCAATTTATCCCTCTATGTAGTCAAACTGGTAACATCAAAGTCAACTAAGTCCCGAATGTACCCATTTAAATTATTTCACCAAAGTCAACTAAGTCCCAAGTGAAAGCAATTTGTCCCGCTATGTAGTCAAAACTGTAACATCAAAACGGTAACATAAAAAATCAACTAAGTATCGGATGTACACATTTTAATTGATAAACTTATAAAACACCTTTTTCGGGGGGTCTTGGTTGATCAAAGAACAATGGATAAGACATTATGATTTTAGTGAGAGAAAATAGAGAGAGGGTTACATGAACAAGAAGAAAGAATATTAGATTGAAAGAGAAAATGAGAGAAATGAACATCCATCACTCCTCATGGAGAGCCATGAGGAGTATTTATACTAAAAGAAAAGGCAAAATATTCCTAGTTTACATAAATGACCCATGCGTGACACGCAATGTCCAAGACTAGTCTAATTCACGTGTAAGACGCCAGCTTCACTAAAAAGTAAGGCTAACATATACTATGCATATCCAAGATCAAAGGTGAACAATAACATGTTTTTTTGTGTAATATACAAATAATGTGGTTAGTTGTTAAAAATTATTATCTTTACTCTTTAACAGCCTCGGCAAAACACTTTCGGATGTGAATTTTTTTTATGAAAAGAGGAACGACTCCGTCTACTGGTTGGTTCTCCTGGAGCTTCAACGATTCCAATTCATTCTCCAGGATCTTCATCTACTCCAATTTATTCTCCAGGATCTTCAACACCTCCACGCTATTCTCCAAGAGCTTCAACACCTCAAAGCTATTCTCCGAGAACTTCAAGAAATGCAAAGTGCCAAATGCAAGCACTGGTGGAAAGATAATGTACTCAAAGGCAACGGTGGATATGTATATGCATGGGAACAAACCACAGTTAATTCAGCCGCCGCCACTATTTTCACGAAAGTTTTTCAATAACGTAGGAAAATTGATTTGGAGTTAGTTTGTCATTTGGATTTTACTTCGTATGCTTAAAGCGTTGTTTATAAGTTGTTATGATTATCAGTTCTAATTATGTTTAAGTGTATGTTTTGTAAGTGCGTTTGATTTATCGGTTAATATGTTTTAAGTGTCGGTTTGTAAGTTGCGTATGATTATGGTCTAGGCCTCGCTTGTTTTACTACAAGTGGTATGTATAGTATTTAACTATGAATGTTGTTTTGTAGTTACTCTAACGGAATGTTGCATCTTGAAAAAGTATACGGTATATCATGTTCAGCTATAGAAGGGTAGTGCATATCGGACCGAACCGAACCAAGAAAACGGAGTGTTTTTTTATATAGCTATTATTTATCAAAGGGGGAATTACATATATATCCCTAATTTGCAGAGAAATTACATATATATCCAAACTAACTTAATTTTTACATATATATATCCCTCATTTTGTTTCAAAATTACGTATATACCCCTCTCTCTTTTTTTAAATTCTCGAAAATTTCTAAAAAAATTTCACAATATTGTGTATGTTGGTGCATAAAAAAGTTATGAAAAAAGTTTTCCTAAAAGTGATAGCTCAGATGATATAGTCTACACCCACGCCCCCCTTTACTTTTTTTTTTTTGACCGAAAAAATATGAAAAAACGTTTGTGCATTAAATCTTTTTTTGTGCATCAAAAAATCGTTTTTGTACCCAACTTCTTTTGACTTTTTACATCAAAATTTTATTGCACTTAATACGTTACGCTATTCTCCAGGAGCTTCAACACCTCAAAGCTATTCTCCGAGAACTTTAAGAAATGCAAAGTGCTCAAACTGCAAGCACTTGCTTGGAAAGATAACGGTACTCAAGGCAACGGTGGATATGTATATGCATCCGGAACAACACACAGTTAATTCAGCCGCACTATTTCACAAAGTTTACAATAACATAGGAAAACTTGATTTGGAGTAGTTTGTCATTTGGAATATAATTCGTATGCTTTAAGCGTCTGTTTGTAAGTCTCGTATGGTTATCGTTCTAATATGTTTAAGTGTATGTTTGTAAGTCGCGTAAGATTATCGGTGTAATATGTTTAAGTGTCTGTTTGTAAGTAGCGTATGATTATCGGTTTAAGGCCTCGTTTGTGTTACTACAAGTGGTATGTATAGTATTTAACTAAATGAATGTTTGTTTTGTGTTACTTGACGAATGTGCATCTTGAAAAAGTATACGGTATATCATGTTCAACTATAGAAGGGTAGTGCATATCGGACCGAACCGAACCAAGAAAACGGAGTGTTTTTTATATAGTTATTATTTATCAAATATATAATTATAAATAATAATTAATATATTATTTATATATTTTATAAATAATAAACAACTATATATAAGCAAATGAGCCCAAGTCAACAAAGTCAACAACCTTTCCTCGGCGACATGTCGCCGGGGATAATACAACTTATGAATTACGAGCCCAAAAATAAACTTATGAAATATGAGCCCAAGTCAAAATATAAGCCCAATGAACCTTTCCCCGGCGACATGTCACCGGGGATAATATTAGCCACGTCACCACACAAAAATGGTTCACTAATGGTTTTGATAAAATTAGTCAACGAAGTCAAGACATATTCCCCGGCAACATGTCGTCGGGGATTGTGAAAAAAATCAACTCAATTTACTAATGACTTGCTTAATCTCTGTTAGCATCAGTCAAGACTATCCCCGGCGTCATGTCGCCGGGGGAAACTGAGCGAGAAACATTGCCGCCAAGTTTTTCGTTGATTTTTTGGGTCAACTTTAACCAAACTATCCCGGGCGTCATGTTGCCGGGGAAACCATATTCAAACTTTGACTAAAAAGTCTATCAGAATTGGTGCTACGTAGGACGAATTTTTGTCGTTTAGCGATGTTTCCCCGGTGACCTTTGTCGCTGGGGATAACATCGTCACTTGTTCTTGTAGTGACTCAACTAATCCATCTTTTTAGTTACACTACTTTTATAGTTTTACATATAAATGATTGCTCATATTGCACAACTTTCATAAAGTTGAGGAGCATTTGCCCTTGCCATTGGTACAACATTACAAATAGTGGTTGCATGAATTTTTGAAAGGGAAAATTCCATGAATAGGAACCTAGCTTGCAAATTGATCTAATTTAGTAATTGTACTTCGTTGTGTCTGGATTAGGTAAGTCGGTAACTGAAGTATTTGAATGAGCTGATATCATATTTATAACGTATATAAATATGTTAATACAAATAATGTCTAAAAACGTTATTTATATTTTTCGACCTCTCAACGTTTTGATAATAACAAAATGTAAAAACGTTTACGATTAAAATAAATGTTTACAAATTATTAAATGTAAAATTCCATTTCTAAGATTAATGATCACTTAAGGTATGGACAAGCAAAATCATTAAGCATGATTAGTGATCAAGAAAATATTTTTCTCTTAATCCTCACTTTTAATTCTACAAAAGTATTTTCTCAAAAATATATTTACAAAATATTTTCTAATTAAAAGAAATGTTTTATTAAAAACATAAAATTTGAATTTCAAATTTCCCCCCCAAAATAAAAGGTTCCATAACAGATACAACCTTCACCACAAAAAGACAAAAAATGGAGCGTATCTAGGGGCGGCCCCCTTATAGGCCTGGCGGCCCCCAGATATATCTGGGACCGCCGGGACCGCCCCCAGTTACCGTTGGGATTCCCTGTCTATAAATACTGCTCCATTCCCAACAGAAAAACATTCCTCTTTGCACGAAATTTTTTAGTCTTTTCTCTCTCTCTAAAAATCTTCTTTCTTTCACTAAAAATCTTGATCAATAACATTCTTAAATCTTTTTTCATGTGATCTAATCTTATCTTCTTTATCTCATCTCTCCTCTCCATCAAGTGCAAGAGAAGAACACTTGTATTTGTCAAGAAACGAAGTGTTGATTAGTGATCTCTCCTCTCTTCTTATAAGTACCAAACCTCTATTGTATTGTGTATTTGTATGATTCAGATATTGTGTAGATCCGATTATGTAGATCTTGTGAGTGTATATATCTTGTGAAGTGGTAGATTGGTTCTATCTAAGATTAGGACTCGACATCTAGCTTAGTGTCGGAAAATAACGTAAGCGACGTGTAAACGGTTTTCTCCGCCTAAAGAGAGCTTGTTGACATAGTGAAATCTCGAGTCGGATACTCGGGGAGTGGAGTAGGGCGAAGAGGTGCTTCGTAGCCGAACCATTATAAAATCTTGGTGTCTTGGTTTGATTGTTCCTTTCCTTATCTCTTTATTATTTTTGTTTATTGTTATTAGTTATTAGAGTAGATTAGTTTTGTTTGTTTTATTGTGAAATTGGTTGAATCATTATAACTGGATCTACACACTTTTGAAAGCAAACTTTTAAAACGTAAAACGAACCTGTAAACTATTCAACCCCCCCCCCCCCCTTCTAGTTTCCACAATTGGTATCAGAAGCCAAGGTCACTCAAGATTTTTAAAATATACTGTATTTTAAAGCTTGGATCGATCTATGGATTCCAACAAATATCTAGAAGGGCAATCCATGCAAAGACCACCACTTTTTGAAAGTGATAGTTTTATTTATTGGAAAAATAGATTCGAGACATATATTAAATCGAAATATCTAGATCTTGGCATGTTATTACCGATGGTGATTTTCAACCTATTGTACAAAATCCGGAAACCAAATTAGATGAGGTTATCCCTTTTGATAAAAAAACCGATGACCTTAAAAGAAGGCTTGCCAAAAATAATGAAGCAAATATGGTTATTTATAATGCTTTGCTAAGAAAAGAATATGAAAGAATTTTCATGTGTAATACAGCAAAAGAAATTTGAAAAACTTTGTTAATCACCCATCAAGGTAATAGGCCATGTCACAGATAATAAAGATCGACCTTTTGGTTCAACAATAGAACAATTATCAATTTCTGAAGGACAAAATTTATAGATAGTGCTTTTGCTAGATTTAATACTATTATCACTAGTCTTAAAGCTCTTGATGAAGGTTATTCTAGCAAGAACTATGTTAGGAAGTTTCTTAGGGCTCTACATCCTAAATGGAGAGCAAAGGTCACAGCGATTGAAGAGATAGGAAGTGTAACATCTCTTTACTTGATGCAGCTCATTGATACATCAAAGTCAATGAGATGATTCATCAGTCGAAAGATTCTGTATTGTCAAAGCTAAAGGAGAAAGGAGATCTCTAGCTTTAAAGGCTAAGAAAGAATCTAGTGATGAAGAGTGTTTGACTTTCGGTAGTGAAGACGAAGAGTATGTCATGGCGGAAAGGGACTTCAAGAAGTTCTTTAAAAGAAGAGGTAGATTCGTAATACAACCTCGGAATGACAAAAAGACGTTTAAAAGAAGCCGTGATGACAAGAACAGTAAAAGTGATAGAAAATGCTTTAAATGCGGCGACCCGAATCATCTTATTGGAGAATGTCCAAAGCCACCGGAAGATAAGAACCAAAGAGCGTTTGTCGGAGGTTCTTGGAGTGATAGTGGTGAAGAAGATGATGAGAAGATCTGATTCGTTTAAAATATACGTATATACAATATGAGCAACCAGGCAACCCACTCTTGGTGGAAGAGCGATAAGCTAGCCGCAAATAAAATATACGTGTTCCGGAAAGTATTTATTTTCCCGGGTCGTGGTCCCAACGAGGCGTGTAATTTGAGAATCGAGATTCGGTTTGTGATCGCGTGTTTGAATGTTTTGGATTTTGATTTGTTTTTCTAATTCTACTAACGCAAAGGGAAAAAGTAAATTAAGGCATGCTAATCTAAGAAATAAAGCAATTAAATATTTAAATCTAAAAATGTCTACTTAATAATAAAACGCGACTAAATAACTAAATACACCAAAATTAAACCTTAAAAACTTAAATTGCAAATTCTTAAAACTTAAATGTATAAAATAATTTTTTAAAACAGAAATAATATTTTTTTTGTCTTTTTATTATTTTTAAAACTAATTTTAAAACTTTTTAATCCAAAAATTCAATTAAAACTATTAAATGAAAACTGAAAATTCTGAAAAAAATTATGAAAAGTACTAGAACTAATAATAAAGGTTTAGAAACTAAAATGGAACTCACAGCTTATTTCAATAAGCTGTGAAAATTATAATAAGCAAATAAGATAAAACTAAAAATTAGTATAACAAATAAATGTTGCAAGGACTTAATGAAAAAGTCCCAAGGGCGCAGTGGTTGAGGTGTTGGGCGTGTGAAGGTGAGGTCGCATTTGTGATTTTTTTTTAGTTTTCTTTTTGAAAAAGCTAAACTATAAGCTAAAATAAGCAAATTTAAAAAAGGACCTAATTCCAGTTCTTATCAATAAGCAAGAATAAGCTCAAAAGAAAAAGGCAGTTTGGACTTTTAAAACTTGGATTTTGAGCAAAACTTTCTTGAACTTTTTGGGACTAAATAAGCAATAAGTAAAGTAAATAAGCTGAAACAAACTAACACCTACACCTAATGAGCACTTAAGACTAAGAATAAGCTAACAAATTAAGCTAAAAGCAGTTTAAAAACCTTAAGATAGTTTAACCCTAAACTGCTTTTAAAGGACTTTTGAACAAAATTAAGCTAAGATTTTAAGACTAATAAGCTGAAAGATTGAGCTAAAATATGAAAACAGATTAAGGAATAAACTCAAATGACTAAAATAAGCTAGAAAAGGCAAATGCATAAGACATTTTTACTCAGACAGAGGCTTAAAGGATACTTTTAAAAGGATTTTTACCTAATTTTAAGATAAGCTACAGGACAAATACGCAATAGGAATAAGTTGCAAACTAAAAACAGATTGAGACTTTTATCTAATTATCACTAGAGATTGAAAATAAGCAAACAAAATAAGATAAAAAGCTACCAAATGCCTTAAGACAAATAGACTCAAAAATAGTTTTAAAAGGACTTTTGACTATTTTAAGCTTAAAATTAAAGACTCAAAAGCTACTTTAGACCAACTGAAAACTTGAAACATTTTAAGAGCAGACTACAATAAGAAAATATTGATCAAAATTAATCAAGGTTTAGCTTAAATCTATCCCCAAATATGATTTGCACTAACTGTAACTTCCAAAAACATAACCATTTTAAATTGTCTTGGTTGTAGAATGCTTAAAAGGATTTTCCAATGACAAAGTCTCAAAAACTGATTCAAAATGATTCAAGTTTAACAAGTTATGACTATAAAAAATTTACCAAATGTAATTTTTTAAAAGACTTAACAAATAAGCAGATTAAACAGAACTATAGAATGGCAGGCTTGAATTTATGATAAAGCAACTTCAAAACTTTTCAAAACTAAATTTAAACTTATAAAAACTAATTCCTAGACTTAATTAGAGCTTATTAAAGTTGGCTTGACAACTTAGAACAAGCAAGCGATATTAACTTATGTTAATACTGCTTGTTCCAAACACCCCTTTAAATTATGAAAATGCCATTTTAAGCTTAAACAGACCAAAATAAGCTTTGAAATGGAAAAACAGATTAAGTAAAGACAAATAAGCTAAGATTTATGAAAATAAGCTTTTCTAATAAGCTAAACTTAATAAGCTATTTGGACTATTTTTAGACAATTTTTAATGAAGAATCAAATTAAGCTATATTTAAACTATAAACTAGATGCAGTAAGCTAATACTAGACCAAATAAGCACAAATTAGCTAAGCATAAGCAGAAATAGGCAGATTTATAAGCTGAATACGTAAACAAGCTAAAAAAGAGTAAAAGTAAGTTTACCTTGTCCTTTGCTTAAACAAGGACCAAATTGCTTTTTTAGAGCTATTCTACAATGTTGGCTTAAGGAATAAGCTCTGAATAAGCCTTATATGCCCTTCTAGGTCTAGCTTATCTTCCAAGTGGCTTATTCAGTTAATTTGAGTGTATTTGAGTGAACTGCTTATTCAGTTAAGCTATAAGCTAACTCAACTAAATAAGTATTAGCTTGTTAAGAAAATAAGAGCTTATTGAGCTTATTTAAGTGATTTCCAAATAAATGTTGACAATTTAGCATATAAGTTAAATTTAGATCATGAATTTAAAGAAAACTAAGAATTTATATTAATACTTAATCGAGTTTACAACTAAGAAGGAAGTTACAAAAGTAAATTTTAATAAGCTAAAAATAACACTGTAAGCTAAAACAAAAACTTAAAAACTGGATTCCCTAACTCCTAAGGAGACTTAGTATTTATAGCCATTAGAGGACTTCTAGGGTTTGAGGAGTATCTTCAAGCCTTCAATCTACACCCTTGATTCCTAATCCTCTCGTAATCCATTTTGAGCCCTTGATTGCCTCCACATTCTTTTCCACTGAGATTGTTCATTGTTACCAGGGTGGCCTGCTTGTGATGTACCCACGTTAGCCTTCTAAAAATGATGAGAGTATGTGTAGAGTGGAGTGCACCCTGTGTTTATGCAGGGTAAAAGACAAGGGAGACAATGAACAGTAACTCTAGGCGGTATATATGGTTTTGACTGGATCCAGGGTTTTGGGTTTGGGCCTTGACCTATTACTGTTTGGGCTTGACTTTTTATTTGGGCCAGGAAAAATGGTTATGGATTTGGACTTGGTTTAAAATGGATTAAGGCTTATGTTTTATAAGTGTAAATCTTAATGGGCTGACTCGGCCCATTAAAATGGGTACGGGTTAGCCAATAAAGATTAAATAGCCTTCGCTTGTTTTCTTCACTTTCTTTCAATCTCCGTGCTCGGGTTTTGTCACGTTTTGAATCATTTTGTCCTTTTTGATATATCTGATACCTACACAATACAAATCACAATACACACATATACAATGCATTTTTTGTGTATTTTTGGTCTTTTAAGCTCGTTTTATTAAGGAAAATTGATATGTTATTAAACACATATCAAAAATCCCCCATACTAACCATTGTCGTATCCTCACGCAATGTCATAAATACACGCATAGAAAACCAAAAATTTCAACCCCCTTAGACTAATTACCTTGAAAAGTAGCTAAGTGTTCATCTAAGGAAATTAAGAAATCACTAGTTTTGAAATGCCCCGTATTACCATTTCACATCAAATATTCCTATTAATCACAAGTGACAATATGCTTGACTTTTTGGATCACCGAACAATTAACACTTTATGAATAGTGTCCCGAAGGATAAATTCATCGTCCTTGATTTTTTACCTGCCCCAAACCAAGTTTAAAAATGAAATCATTGTTAAAAACAAGATAAGATGCTAAAGCTACTCATAATTGTAACTTGTGAAAGTTAAGACTAACTTTTCATTCCTGATGGATCAACATCTAATAAATGTGTATGTGCTCATTTCAAATTCCGACCATCCAATCAACATTTAAAGATAGTTGTACCCTTTCTAAGCTTCGAGTTTCACTACGGGAATTTTGATTCTTAAGGTAAGATTGTCCCATGTAACGATCTTCTTCTTGGCACATCCCAGCCGAGACCGACTTAGGTGACCAGGCTTTTGACACCTCACAGAGAATGATATCGAGACTCTCAGACCTTTAGTTTCAAAAATTCTCGTAGCTCTCATTAATTCAATTAGAAAGTTTACAAAGCACGCTAATTTTATCCAAAAAATAAGATTATGAAGGAGAGCTCATTCCATGTAGCGACTTTCTTCTCTACACATCCCAACCGAGAACCGGTTTATGTGACTATGGATTTTGACACCCACGGAGAATGTAATCGGAATTCACGGGACCTTCAAATTTGAAGTTTTTAGAATTAGCAAGTCTTAGTTCAAAAACATATTTAAATTTAAGGAAAAGACATTTTCCTTTATTTAATCAACCATCACACTTAAATTTAAAGCAACTTTAATAAAAAAAAATTATAAACATACTACCAACATTATTGCGATATAAAGGAAAAAAATTTCTTTTTAGAAAATTTAAGTATAGATTTGAACTAAGACTTTTTATATTTTTAAAATCTAAAAATGTTGATTATAAGCGGACTTTTAAGAGTAAAAATACTACTAACTTGTCTAATACTAGATGTTTTTAAACACAAAAGAGATGGTTTTTATGATATCAATTAAACACAAACCATCTAGGAACCGAAAATCAAAACAAACAATTAATCAAACACAAAAAAAATTTCGAAACCCCTTTTTTTTCTCGAAAATCAAAAGTAAAAACTAACAAACAAATCAATACATCAATCTTGTAGGCTCTTGATACCAATTGTAGGTTCCATGATCATTCATACGAATCCTTAACAATTAAGTGTAGAATCAAGATGCATAAAATTAAGAACTTTATTGATGATTGAAAGAAAATTAAGAGTTGCCACAAACTCTAAAGATGAAAAAAAATATCAAGTTGCTACCTTGTCTCTAATGTCTAACCTAATTTTTGACTAAACTAGGTGTATTTATACTAACAAGGTTATGCCCATTCTAGGCTTTTGTTGGGCTTTTCAGGCTTTTTCTTTGTTAGCCCAATTACATTAATAAACATTAATTAATTAACCAACTAACGAGCTAGACTTTTGTCTTGTATCTTCGAGTGACCGAAGCTTCTTTGTTCGGGTCCATTTATGTGATCCTAACAATCTCCCCCTAGATGAGGTCATGAGAAGTTGTTTGAAGCTCACTCGTGCTTGTCTCTTTAGCTCGTTGTTGATAGGGTACTTCACTTGTTGTGCTTTGGTAATTCAATCTTTAACACCTTGATCATGATCTTCAGAACTTGATGTGATGACTTGATCTTGATCTTTGACTTGTTTAAGCTTTACTTCTCTGAATTACTTTGTGATCTTCTTTCACTTTGACTTTGCCATACGCTGATCTTTAGTCTCACATGCTCATATCTGTTGGAATCTGGAAAGCTTTGATGATGTATCTTCTTCTAATCTCCATAACGTTTAGCATTTGAAGAAGACATTGATTTTCAGAGATTGTGCGGAAGCTTTGTATGTAAACTTTCTTGATTTCTTCAGATATGTGAGTAAGGATATGAGCATGTCTTGCATCGGATACTTTGAGTCGTCATTCGCTATGATAGAACAATTTAGTCACCAACAAAAACATTTTGTTATGTAAAATCCACTTAATGTGTTCTAGAAAAACATTTTGTGAACACACAAAGGTTTTATATTTTGAAGGGACCGAGTATAGACGATACTCAATCTGGTCGGTTACATTAACCTCTGATTCCGTGAGGATCAATGATTACAGTATGAATACTGCACCTGTGATCAGATAGATTCATTCAAAGAACCTTCTTGACAGGTTTTCCGGCACGTGACAAGCTAGTTCCTCTAATACCTAAGTATCAGATTCCCTAATGTTCGCCGTTCTCTAGACCAGATGTCCGAAGACTAACACACTATAAGTATTTCTACTAATAGAATGGTAAAGAGTGAGTCAGTACAGTTACTATCTGCTGACTATACCGTACAATTCCTTTTTCAGCGTTTTACTTCTTAATACAATTAAGTACCGTAGAAGGCCTGTGGCAAAAATGATTTGAAAAACATTCGATGTGCTTATAAAATTTGTTTGGGGCACAAACGAAAGTTTAAATCAGAATGCTTCTGATGATGTTTTGAAATATATCCCGAAAGATATGAAGTGCCTTGGGAAATCCAAACTTGTACAAGTACATTTATGGAAATCCACTTCACTAGTGGGCGCAGTCCGAAGACCAGGCATGAGCATTCATACGAATACCCTGGTGGTACAACATCTCTTTCCTCAGCATTCCATAAGATCACTTTCACGAACATGAAACAAAAGATTCTTTGTCATTTATCAAGATACGTGTGTATAACACAAACTTTTGGTACCTTGACATTTTTGATCATATTAACACTTATGCTCCCCCTACACATGTGCGTCGATAATCGAAAGATGTTTAGCACATGCATGGATAGGACTTTTAGCATTATAGAATCAATATCGAATCATTAATTGTCTACGTTTTTACATGTTTAAGTCACATTTTCTCCCCCGATCAAAAGTATGAAACTTGTGAATGGTTTTGATCTAGAATGGACTTAAAATGTATCAATCTCCCCCTCAAAGTATGAGGTGAGTTTAAATAGCACAATATCAAGTGAGCAATTGAAACAAGACCTTTAGAAATACCAGAAGGATAATGATAATGCATCTGTCTTGAACTATGTTAAGCTGGTAGGATGTGTAATCTTTCAGAAATAGAATCAGCAAACAATTACGTCTTATGACCTGCATACAACTGTTAGAAATATTTTATTCTCCCCCTCAACACCAATGACCCGTGTCAATGTTTTTGATTTGGTTAACGAACATGTTTGATAAAACAAGTTTGTTATGATGAAAATTGGTTCTGGGCTTAGACAACTTCTTGTACTGTAATGAAATAATGAACTGTGATAAACGTACACTAAATCTTTGGGATAAGATCCGGGGTTACAGTTGAAATAACTGCAAGCCATACTACCGAAATAATTTTTTGTTTTTTTTTTAAATATAACAATTGATACAATGCTTTAGCATTCATAAAAACCAGTTAACCCTTGGAAACCGTTTTCGATCACTAAGTTTGCAATCGGTGAACCTAGAGATAGTAACTTGGAACTAGAACTAACGCTCGGGTAAGTTTAAAGGTCAACATGGGTTCCATTATCACTAGTTTAAAGGATAGTTATCCATACAACGCAAAATATTCGTCCAGTGGGTTTCCACTGAGGCTTAACAATTACCAACAACTTTTCTAGTGGTCTCCAAGCTTTCTTAGTTAGTGTTCACATTATGATTCCTGGTTGCTTTCATAACCTGCTTAGTATGATTCACCTATGTTGGCCTGGGGGGGGTGGTTCTGGTATTCACAGACTTTCAAAGAACGAATCAAAAACTGATTTGGTCAAACATTACGTTCACTTCCTATTTGTGATATGCTGTATCCTAGCGTTCACACTTGTGCTGGGCATGATACGATCGTCCGAGTGTGGCTATTTGGCTTAGGTTTGCGAGATTCTCTGTGGAGGTTTGGTTCTTGTTGACAGATTACTACAGATATGTGTGTGTGTGGTTGTGGTGGTGGTTGCCTCTGGTGGTTTCAGTGTGGGTCTATTTGAAGTTTCCCCTTGGGTGGAGAGGTTCCTGAAAAGTAACTTGCTTTTTTCTAGGCAAACGGGGTTGGTTTTTACCCAGTTGGCTCTTTTGGAGGTTGAATGTTCTTTGAACTGTTGGTATACATCCCTGAAGCAAGTACTTTGGGTTTCTCAGAGGTTGAAGGTCCACTACTTGTTTTACCATGCACAAGGGCTTTCAGCTTGGTATTTTCAGAAGTTAAAGAACTAAGCTTCTCGGTGTACGCAATGCGTGAGTGAGTATTCGCCTTTGACAGTTCATCATACTTTCTTTTGAGACTCACGTTTTCTACCTTAAGGCCATCTAGCTGAATCCTAAGGGAGGTAATCGTATCTTTCAACTGAATTCTATCAGTTGTCTTTAAGAGATGGTGATGAGTACTATATATACCACCTTCAGTGGAACCTACATTCAACACCTTCATGATGTTGATCTGAGCATCTAAATTCCTTGATTAAGTGGTGTCTTTTCCTTGACTGTGTTGTCCTTAACTTGTTATTTTCAAAAATTGCATTGGAGGCACTAGAGGTGTCTATGCACTGTTTATAGTTCTGAAATTTAAGTTGTAAGCTAACATAATTCTGTTCGAGAAAGGCAAAACGTTTTTCAGATTCAGTAATTAGTTGTTTCTGTTTGGAAATCTCAGCTTCAAGTTCAAGAACTTTAGTGTGTTCCCTACGCATGGAAGATCTAGTTTTTTCGCAAAGGCAATTCGAACTAGGGGGACAACAATATCAGAGAGCGAATATAGATCAATAGAGCAGATAATCTTTTTTCTAAACATTCGTGTGAGATGTGTGCTATCATTTCGATTTAAAAGATTTTTCTTCTCTTATGATCAGGTTATTGTTATTCAAGAACTCATTGTTCATACTCAGCATCCAATTCATCAAAAAATTTGTTCAATTTTTTGTATCTCTTGAAAATGTATCATTAGCAGCTTGGATATGTTTTTTGGAAATGGTCGTAAAAATGGGTACCTGTGTTGTTCAACAAACTGTTTTGATAATCATAAACACCATTCAGAAAACATAGTCTGGTTTTTGTGTTTGTTATTTCTTTTATCGATACTCAGACAAATGTCGCGCATATACAGACATCATATATACATAGACTTAACTTTGTAAAGAATGGCCAGGAACGTGGACTTGGAACGGTAGACTGTTATGAACGAAAGAGGATAGAGTAGAGAGATGCAGGTGTGGTTGGTTTACTAGCTTGACTAGCAATTTCGTTGGCAGAGAGCCAATACACCTGATTCTCTCAGATAGTTCCTTCTGAGGAACAGAAAACATAAGGCTTTGAGCTTTGCCCTTGAGTCGTTTGCGGGTCGAACATGCCCTGGTTTTTCGTTCATCTTTTTCATGCTCACAACTTGGTGAACCAAGACCTCTTCACTATCCCATATACTAATGGGGTGGTGATTGGGATGCAAAAGGGTATCAGCATCATACAAAACAGGTTGAGCACGCTTGGCCATATAACCTAGACCTGGGTTGCGAGTGCCTAGGATGTCCTTGTGCAAGTCATTGGTTGCCTTTTTAGGTTTCTTTGAAAGCATGGGAATAGTTTGTGTTGGCATGTTAAATCTTTGCAACATATCTCTTGCAACTTTGTTAGCAGTTTTTAAACAAACTATTTCATCTAGATAACTATCCGCTAGATCCTTTTTCTCAGATAAAATCTTTTCCTTTTCAGATTGTAAAAATGCAATTGATTTTTTTCTTTTCATGAGAGTGGATTTTAAGCAAATCGTTTTCTTGCACTAGTTAGCGTTACGCTTGTTACGATGATATACACTAGGTGCTTGTTCCTGTCTCCACTTTGTTTTCAAGATCAAGTTTGACCTTGTGGAGTATCTAGACGACATATTTCTTGCTTGCATTGAAGAAGATTATTTTTTAAGGTCATCGTATTTCCAAACTTTTTTCTTGGTTAACCTTTAGCATGTCGTCTAGTTGGGTTTGCAAGTTCAGTTAAGATGGGCCACATAATAGAAATTTTATCAGATGTCTGCTTTGTCGTCTAGCAGATACCTCAGTTGGAACATTTTGGGGCTTCGAGTCAAGAAGATTCTATGATACGGGGTTCAGTGTGTCATAAATCTCAGTCTCTAGCATCGGAGTCTAAATGTTCTTCCTGGTGAATCTCCTGAATTTTTTTTGATAATAAAAACCACATTATCAAAGATTTGATTTGTCATTGGAGTGTACTCATTGATGGAAGTGTTGGTGCACTAGTGGATGACAAGTTGGCAATGAAAGCGACTGCTAGCATGTGGGCCTCATCCACGTTGAGTCATATGCTATCCTCATGATTGGCTTGAAACATTTTTGTTGTAGTCAGTGCCTAGTGGTTGATCATAAGGTGCGGTGAGGTAACATCAGCAAGGAATGCTCAGCTTCAGATCTAACACTATCTCCTTTCTCTTTAGCTTCCATCAGTAAAGCTTTATCTCTTGTAGTACTGAGGAGTCCATCTTTCTCTTGGGTTCTTTACACTGCTAGCTACATGTCTTCTTCCTATGTAGTTGTACATATCACCTTCTTGCCTCGAGTACTGTATTACCTCATTACCTGGAGCCCTTCCTTTGAATCGGTTCAGTAACAATCTGACCATCTATAACAGTGCAATGTGTTTTGGAGTTGGAAGAAGTCCGGAGACTGGTTGTTGGTGAGGTGGAAACTGCTTTTGGAAACACTTAAGAGATTTGCAATATGAGTCATAGTGGCCATCAAAGGTCATTCGGAGACGAGCAGTAGGTTGAGCGGCTAGGAGTTGAAGGTGATGAAGAGCAGGTGCAGATATGGTTTTGAGACAACATAGGCCAGGGATCAAACAATACTTGTTGATGCTCTTGTTTCTTGGAGTATTTTTGGGCTATGAGGTCGTAGGCTTTGAGATTGAGTATAGATCTGATCATAGGTGTGGTTGAGAATCCTATGTTATGTTTTGACATTAGTCACATAAATTATCCCAATAAGGCAGGAAGGTTGTTGACACAACTTGGTGTTCATATGATCGAGTTGGAATGCTGAGCTGAGTAATCTTATGTCATTCACAAGCTTGTGGAAACGCACAAAGTAGTCTTGAATTGATTCCGTTTCCAATCAGCACGAATGCGTTCGTACTCATCAATCAGATTCTTCCTTCTTTGTTGAATAGTCTACTGATCCTTGCATAAGCATCTTACACATTATCCTAAATCTCCTTTGCAGTGCTTGTTTGATTTAGGTTGTTGAAGATGTGTCTGGTTGACCTTGGTCTATGTGAATGATTTCAGCTTGAGTATCAGCCATCTCAAGTTTATTTTCCTCTTCACTGAATTCAGAATCAAGTTTCTTTCTCGGTGCGGGCACAATAGTAGAATCAGTAGGTGGAGGATCTGTGACCATCGGGTGAGGTGTAGGTCCATTCTGAATGGATTTCCATATAAGCTTCCCATTTGGTTTCCCCCGAATGTACCTGTGTATACGAATCTTCCATGATTCGTAATCATTTTCAACCAACATTGGTGGACGGGTATCGGTACCAGCTGCATTTGTTCTTCTTTGGTTGCATATGATTAACTTTGGTTTGATGAATGGATCTTGATCTTAAGTGACTGTTGATTGATGGACTTGTTGGTGGTTTATGATTTTCGGGTAAATTTGAAACAGTAAAATGCTGTTTTGAGGGCCTAAATGACTCCGAATGGCCAAAAAATGACAGGGCTCTTACTCGATGAGGAAGAGTCTTGACCGTTGGGCCGTTTCCGAGCTTGTATAAAAATTTCGGAACAATCCGACACAAAAATTATTTTTGCGGCAAATCAAGCAAAACGCAACTTAGCTTGATCAAAACGCAATGGATTGTCAAAACGCAACAAACTTTGTTGTCAAAACGCAATGATATCTTCCTCAAAACGCAATGAAATTTTTCTCAAAACGCAATGAAATTTTTCTCAAAACGCAATGAAAGTTTTGCTCAAAACGCAATGACACTTGAAGTCAAAACGCAATGGATTATTGTCAAAACGCAATGCTTGAAATTTTTTGGCAGCGTTAGACGTTTAAGTCAAAAACGCAATAGGAAATCTTCAAAACCGCAAACCTATTTGCTCAAACGCAATCTGTATGCTCCAAATCGCACATGAATATTCTCAAAACGCAACTATTGAATATTTCAAAACGCAACATGAAGAATCTCAAAAGCAATCAAGAAAAACTTGATATATCCAAAACGCAACCAAGAAAAATCTTCTAACTTTTTTCTAGGCTACGAAATAAGTTATATAACCACGAATATAAATGTAAACACTTGTGCTAGACACAAAAGTACAAGTCTTTAATCATATAAGCCACGAATTTAGACTAAATTCGAACCCCACCTTTTTTTTTTAAATTCGGTTCTAAAAAAAACAAAACAAACAATCACGTTTTGTTATGAATTCGATTATGATCACAAACAAACAATCACTTTTGGCTCTGATACCAATTGTAGGTCTTTAGATCATTCGATTAACACAAGAACACACAAGATTAGACTTTAAATTGACTTGTATTAAAGAAAAACAAAGAACAATGGTGTGGCAACAAAACACACAAAAATGAGACTCTATATCTAGTTGCTAACTAAAACTGAAGAAAATATGGCTTTAATTAGCCTCTAAGGGCCTTGGGCCTTTGGGCATATCGATGAGGCATTTTTCATTAATGGTCTCCATTTACATATATTACACGCTATTCAAATTGTGCTCAGACTTTTGTCTTGTATCTTCGAGTGACTCGATGCTTCTTTGTTCGGGTCCATTTATGTGATTCCTAACAATTTCCCTAGATGAGGTCTATAGAAGGTAAAGTTGTTTGAAGCTCACTCGGGCTTTGTCTCTTTAGGCTCTGTTGTTGATAGGGTACTTCACTTGTTGTGCTTTGGTAATTCAATCTTTAACACCTTGATCAAGATCTTCAGAACTTGATATGATGACTTGATCTTGGTCCATTTATGTGATCCTAACACCCTCCTCATCAAAACAAGCTGAATGTACTAGAACTTTAGAAGTTGTACCATCCATGTCGGAGAAAAAAGCTTCATAAAAATATATTTGTTACATTTACATGTGGGAAAATGTATCGATTTCATATAATAAATAGAAATAATTAGTCAGGAGAATATACCTCAGCCCTGAAGTTCATGAGAAATAGATCCTTAGCCTCCCAAAGTACATCAATTTCATCACGGTTAAGCATTAATATATTTGACCTTATAAATGTTGTGTTGAACATGGCACGTTACATCATCTTTTCATGAGTCATGTCACTATGTAAGTTGGTACAAGTAGAAATTCTTGAGAGATGTTGGTGTAGGTCCGTAGTCTTGTCCGTTTCTTTTCCAAATAAGCCCAAGTCACGTGTCTTTCCTCCAAATGCCTTCCAAATGCTGAATACCTGAAAAGGAACGATTAAGTACCTATTTTGGGCATAAATGCACCATTTAGGGGGTTAAACGACCCCAAAAAAGTATATAAAATGCACCTCCTCAGCTATGATGGTCGAGATTCTCTCTTTAGAGTGCGGGTTGTTGGTTGTGTCTTTTCCAAATGATATGCTAGTCGGAAGACATGACCTTCATTAGCGTGGTTTGTCTCAAGGGTCCTTATGCGCGATTCATTCTCGGCATCTCGGATCTCGTTCCGTTCTAGGCGAAAGAGCATGTCAGCCATACGTTGAGCTATGAGTCGCTTGATAATATAACACCCCTAAATTGGGTCGCAGCGGTATAAGGGTCTAGGAGTGTTACTTCATAGATCAATAGCACAAGATATGAGAGAACGACCTCTAAATGAGTCGTTTAAATTTGATACATTAGATTTAACTAAAATGTTGTTACATAAGCTCCATGCTTTAATTGTTCATCCATGAAAATATAAAGATTTTGATACATAACAAATATCCCAAAATGTAATGCATTTAAATTTCTATTGCAATATGACTCCAAAATGATGCTTCCAATGTATCCATGTTCTTATGCTCTTATTGACCTGAGAAAAACATGCTTTAAAACGTCAACATAAAGTTGGTGAATTCACAGGTTTAAGTAATGTATAAAGTAGGACCACAAGATTTCAAAGTGTATGACAATGTAACACATACAATATAACAAAAGTAATTACGAATGCACTAAGCTCATGACACTGAAGCTACAACATGTATGTCTGCAATTTAATGTCAATAATGTGCCCGTGTAGATGTTCAACCCGCAACATCCAAATCCGACATGGTATACGTCCGTTAGTTCGGTACACCGAGACTAGTGAGCGCTACTCACCCGAACGTGGATGTCAATCCCAAATAGATCTATTTATAACATTCGCGCTTACACCGAGTAATTAACAGTTCATGATTCATGGGCATAATGGGTTATCGCTACTTAGGCAAACTTGTAAGTTATTTAAAAGTGTACTTATGTCCAAATGTAAAACAATGCATGTTTCTCACCCTAAAAGTTGTAAATCATTATAATTGTATGAAATGGGGCTATAAACTCACCTTAAGTGATGGTATGAATGTATGAGTGATCAATCAATATGAGTCGGCACAACTAGCTCGAATGCAACCTAATTAAATATAGGTCGTATAAGAATGTATACTTGAATAATAATACAACAATATTAATTATAGAGTTATATCACCACCTAATAGTTTTTGTTTAATTTATAAAGGTTGAAACAATATATAAGTTATGCTTGTTAATTAATGTTCAAGTATATGTATCCGTAAAATATTATCTTTGTCCAATAATTGATTATTTGTCAATAAAACTTGATTTAATATTTTTGTTATTTATGTAATGATATTATATAAATAATTTAATTATTTTATAAAGTTAAAAATGTGTATAAATATTATATAAGTAATAAT
Source organism: Tanacetum coccineum (assembly GCA_026074375.1). Lineage (NCBI taxonomy): Eukaryota > Viridiplantae > Streptophyta > Magnoliopsida > Asterales > Asteraceae > Tanacetum > Tanacetum coccineum. The sequence goes on along the minus strand of BQNB010003949.1, from coordinate 38,037 downwards.
ACATTATTTCTTAAAGTTTTTATAGTCCAAACGGACCCGAAAGCACTCGTAAACCTTATTTTATATTTCTAACAGCTTTATATGTTTTTATAAAAAGTGTCGAAAATTATTTATAAAAGTTAACTAGCTTTTATAATTTCTAGTTAAATATCTATACACTTCTAGCCTCCGAAAACTTGATATTTATAGTAAAACGTCATTCCGAACAAGTTTGTAGTTTTACGCTTTGGCTGAATCAGACCCGAAAGCTCTCAAAAACACCGATTTCAAAGTTCACACTTTCTCGCACTTTTTCACAACTTTATAAAAGCTGTGAAAATAATATATAGTTTTGAAATCTTTAAAAAATCATAACTTTCTCGTTTTAACTCCGTTTTGCGCGTTCTTTATATCCATGGTTTCGTAATGAGATGATTTATCAAAATTTTATGACTACAAATTATATAAAAATCTGTACAGTAGCAGATTATATAAACTATTATATATAAAAATACTTTTTATATATTTAATTATCAAAATCTCGTAAAATTCATATCTTCTTCGTTTTAATTCTGTTTTTCAAGTTTCTTATATATTCGGAATCGTCTTGAAATATACTATTTTAATATCAGGTTTATATTTTACATAAAAATTTGTGCAAATCCAGAATATACAAACTTTTCGTATTATTAATTTATAAAACTTGTTTTTATAAATTCTACCAAGATTTGATTATAAAAGTCCTTTAACTTGTCCATTATAACAATATGTGTATAATTAAAGTCCTCTAATTTATGTCCAGTATGTCTAAATAAAAATATCCAAAATAATTATTTATTTATAAACTATATAAATAAATTGTAACAATTAATTATATAAATTATTTAACACTTGCAATATATCAAATGAAATATGTTTTTGTATTCTAACATATTTTAAACACATTCTTACCATGAATATGTATTTTCTTGATTATGTATAAGCTTGTTTTATTTTATAAACTTTATAAAATATTAACTAAATGGTGATTTAACAATATAACAATTATGTATGTATATAAATAAAATAATTATAAAAGTGTAGGGATTATGATAGACCTTATGTGAATGAATGAAGATGAAAAACACACTAATCCTATGAAAATCCTAACTTAATGTGTATAACCCTTGCTTTCAAAACAAAACCTTTAATCTTGAAAACCAACTTGATACACCTTATAATCAACCCTTAATTAACCTAGTATACTTCTATTGTAGAAGAAATGAAAAATATAAACCTTTCTTGGTCACTATTTTGAGCCGTAGGTTTTATTAGAGAAACAAGGGAGGATTTGATTTTTAGCTAGTGATAAGTGTGTGTGTGTGTGTGTGTGTGCGTGTGTGTGTATAATACTTTCCTTAGGCTTGTATTTATAGTCAAAATATCTTAATACCACCATTAGCAAAACCATGGACCATTATAGGGAGGGGGGACAGTTTGGCTATTATCCAAAGGATAGTATGCCATAAACTTGGTTATTTGCAATTAGAGGTGACTAGTGTCATGGTACTTAAGCACATGTAATCCTTCTAGAAGTTAATTTAAATTTGTTTTGTGTTGGTTTGGTTTGGTATTGTGTAACCGGATATATATGTTAAGATGGGTAGAAATGATAAAAAATTTAAGTATTAGGTATAATGGTGGGTATTTGTTGAAGTATAGATGGGTTTAAGGGTTTACATGCATGTAAAAATATAATTTATTGCGAAACGTAGACGTTTTACGTAACCAATAAAAATAAAAGGTTATAAATTATCTTTGTAATAATCATATAACACTTGTTTGACATAAACATTTATTTGTTTGATGTATGTTTACGTTGAATTTTGATTTTTCGTTTACGCGATTTAACTAAACGTTAAAAATTAAAAGTAAACGCGTAAAACCTTAAAAATAAATAATAGAAAGTATGAAGTTGTAAAATGACATGAAATAACAAATTGTTACAGATAGTTGCTGAACTTTAGCAATTTTCTTCTTGGAGGCATAATTCTCCAAAATCACAAGGAGATAAAAGAAAAGGAATAAGACGTTAATGAGCCGTGTTACAAAAGTAGACGTTCCAAGGCGCCATGCTGAGGTGACAAGTTAATTGTCATTTTTCAAAAGAATGAAATGTTATGAGGTGATAGATTAAAATCGTGTTCGATTTAATTGGCATGTTTCCGTGCGACGGATTGCGTGACGACATATACGTTTCAGAAGTACGAGGCAAATGTTCAAACTCGGAGTCGAATAGTGAAATTAACCAAAACTATGTCGAATTTCAATATCGTCGAAAATGGTATTATGAAAAATCATGAGAAGTTTGAGAGACCATTGTATTCCTAACAATGTCTTGAGAAGGTTTTATAGATCGTTGTATCACTCACAACGTCTTGAAAATAAATGAAACCATTGTGTCACACAAAATGTCTTAAGAAAAGTCTTAGTGTTTATATAAACAACATTTATATAAAAATATATAGACGCTCTAGAAAGTAGACATAAGTGATCGAAAATAGTCAACATTTATATAATTTACTTTTATATAAATAGATAGCAATACACTTGAAGATAGGTGTAAGAGTTTGAAAAGAAAGTCAAAAAGAAAGTCGAATAATGATGCGCGCACGGATATCGGATATATCGATGAGAGACTCTTATTTGTGAAAAATAGTTATAGTCTAGGTATCGAAAATGATTCAGTTCTCTATAACGAGTGCTCTGATACCAATCTGCCACACCCCCAAAACCGGACAGCAGCGGAAAGGTAACCGGAGGGGAGACTTCAAGGCACAAGAAGTACAAGTCACAGAAAACAACCTCAAAATGAGACGTTTTAAAATACATTTCAAAATGTTTCACAATCGATACATTGTACATCAAAGTTTACAAATAGGTCCCAACGGTTTTAATAAAACACAATGTTTCCAAACACGACATAAAGTTTAGATAAAGTTTTCATCGAATGTAAATAAGAGAAAGTCTTTACAAAACATAGTGTTTTCAAAAGAAGTTTATTCGAATATATAAAATGTAGAGTTTCCAAAGTATATATCCGTGCGGCTTTCGTCCAAGCAAAAATACTCGAAAACCGGATATAAACATGCGAAAAACGTCAACAAATAATGTTGAGTGAATTCAGAGGTTTTAATCATAATACAATGATTAAGTAAATCGAGTAATGTTATTAAAATCAAGCAGTTTAGTGGATCACAAGATTTAAGTAATGTAGACAGGTGAAACACATTCACCATGTCCAAAAGTAAGTATTATTGCACTAAGCTCATGACACCAAACCTTAACATGTTTTGTGCCCCGAGAGTTGGTGTTGCTAACCACCTAAGTATTTTTCTCTTTCTCAAATGTTAAATGCGTTCGTTTGACGTGGCACAAGTTATTAAATACCCGAGCGGTGATTGTCAGTCCCAATATATCTATTCACAACACTCACGTTTACTACAATAGCAATTAACGACTCGTGATTGAAAAGAGGACTTAAATGGCAATAGCGGCACTCAGGCAATAATATTCAGGCTATACAGTTTTATAAATACTTGCGTCCAAATGTAAAAAGTACGCAAAGAAGCATGTATCTCTCCCCGTAGAGTTTGTAAAAGCACTTAAAAAGAAAAGAGGGTTATCAACGCACCTTAAGCAAACGATGAGAAAAAATGATCATCAATGAAGAAATGAAGTCACGAGATACCAACCGCGACCTAATTGAACGACCCGCTTTAGGTGAAAGAAATATGCAATGAAATGACGTTTAAGTCATTTATAGAAAGTAATAGAGTCTATATGTTTTTGTGTCTTAGATTATTTAGCAAAAACGTGACTTATTGAAGATGTTGGGTCTGTAGTTAAGTTACGACACTTATACGAGAAATTACTAATTTTGGAAAGTTTCTATTTTTTGAAAGTTTAGAAATATGGGACGTTAATACAGTCCCCTAATATTTGTTAAGTCCATCCTACAACGAAACACAATGAGAAAACCTAAACGCCTAACTTCTATTTTTAATCCGTTATTGTATTTAATTATGACTTTCTATTTTTAGAAAGTCCTATCGTTTTCAAAATATAGTTTTTGGAAAGTTTTTAATGCGTCCTAACTATATAATAGTGATACAATAGCTTTCTCTAAGGTTTTTAAAGCTCAAACAGACTCGAAAACGCTTAAAACCCCATATTTAGCTTTCAATCAGCAATGACACTTTGACTATTTCCGGTAAATTTTGTCCAACTTTGACTTAGCTTATCTCTCTCGTCTTGCACTTTCAAGCTTAAAATCCCACGATGCCTTTAGTAAAATCTCATTTCGGACAACTTTCGTGTTTTACACTTAAGCCAAAACAGAACCGAAAGGGGTCAAAGTGCCTATTTTCAGTTTTGCGCAGAAAGTCAAAATGACAGGTTTTGCCAAAAACATTTCCAACTTTAATTGACCGTAACTCATTCGTTACAATCCAAAAATTACCTTCTTAACTATTTAAAACATTTTTAGGTCGAACAAAACCTACAAACAAAATTCTAACAGCAACCCTTTTATTCGTAAAACACCTCAAATCCAAACACAAATTCGCCAATCCTATTTCTAGCATAATCTCCTTCTATTAGTCCAATCCAACAACAAAACCACTCTGAAAATCATCTTAACCCCATCGCCAACACTTCCATATCATACTAATTCAACTAGTTTATTAACTACATGCTAATCCAAACACAATGTTACCATCTTTTTCAATATTTCACAAAACCCATTTCATTTGTTTTCAAAATAGAGACACCAACATATCGACTTATGAATCTTTATGAAAGAACATAAATAATTAAGAAATCAAAGAAAGGTTTAGGATTAAACTTACAAGAGATGAGGAATAAGAAAAGAGAGGAGATGATTTCTTGCAAAAACCCCCCCAAAATAGTTTATGAACCCTAAAATCTTGATTCTTGATTAACCCTCAAAATTAGATAAATTAAACCCTTGGAACCACCTTAATCACCTTAGATATGAACCTTCGATGCTTGAATTTGATCAAAAATCAAAAAAATGGTGAAACCCCTTTAGTGGGTTTTTGAGCCGAGACCAAGAAAGAGAGGGAGAGAAAGTTAGATGTTGATGTTTACTATGTGATTATGTGTGTGTGTGTTTTGGGCCGGCCTAATGGCTTATATTATTATTATTATATTTTTTGTGTAATGAATTGTTGTAAAGGTGAAGGTTAAATATAGGTAGAAGGTAAATGAAAAGAATTCAAGATTTTGGCGTAAACGTAAAGTGGAAACAAAAAATATTAAAAGATCAAATTGTAAAACTTTGGGATATATATTATGGAAATGGTAAACCACGTAAGACATGAGGACGGATTAAAACCCCAAAGACAATTCACACTACATAACAATTTATGACAACACGCGGTAACACTCCGGTAAAACTGTAGAAGTAAAATTTTACTCAAAAGTAAAATTAATAATAAGATTTTGATTAAAAATATTGACCCAGAATTTACGAAGTGTTACAAAAAACCGTGCCATAAGTTTTAGAATTGGTTCAATTTTCTTGGGGTGGTTTTTTCAATTTTGTTGCTTTCCCTTAGTTTTGATGGTAAATAAACCTTTTTTAACATGTTAGTGGATTAAGTAATATTTACGTGACACAAAATTTTAGAACCGGGCTCATTTTGAAAAAAGCGGTAATTTTTACGAAAAAATATATTACGTGACCAACATCCACCGGGTTCCCGTGAACCCTCGGGAACCCCTAGGTCCGCCCATGTTTATACACCAATTTTTTTTTGTCATCCACCACTAAATTACATCCGGTGATGCACACAATATAACGTCCACATGCAAAATTAATGGTAGATTGTCTAAAATATAAGTAATCTGTAAACACACCTATAATAATGAAGAAATATAGAGAGAGAAAGAGAGTGGGAGGTTGATTCTAGTGAGAGAATAATGTATAACTATGTGTAAAATAATAAAACAACCAACACCCTTTTCATAGCATGGAAAGGGTTTATATACTTACAATATGGCCGGATATGGGTTTGTCCATGGGTTTTCCATGGGTTTTTCCTTAACTAGCCTATTGAGTTTCTAAATATTACTTAACGAGCTATCTAACAATATTAATGGACGTGGCCAATACTTTCGTATTCCTAACAATCTCCCCCTAAGGGAGGTCACTCCATTTTACAAAAACTTAAACCTAGCATACTATGCTTTGTCTTCAATCTTGTGCTCGCAGATTTGTTTTCTTGATTTCATCTTGTGAATATGGCATAGTGATTTTTAACTTTAGGCTTGAGCTTGTTCTGATAGGCTTGACTCGTATGTGAACTTGAACTTCTTTGAGATCATCAACCAAGCATAATCTCTTATCATCATTTTGTGATCTTGTCGTCGTCTTGTGCACTTGTGACATTTGGACCGACATGCTCATACTGTTGTTGCTTCTTGGTCTTGAAAGCATAAATAAGACATCTTTCTTGAATTCTTTAACTATAACACTTCATCACTTCAAGAAAGACGTTCGGTATCAGAGTGACGGAAACTTATTTGAAATTCTTTGACTTTAATACTTTGTCACTTCAAGAAAGACGTACGGTATCAGAGTAGCGGAAATGTACTTGAGATTTCATGATGTCTTTACAAGTATGAGCATGTGGCATTGAATCTTGACTTTTCTTGATCAAATAGCTGCTACCATCGAGATTACCTCGTGAAAGGGTTAGTGATAATCAACAAGTATGGACGATAGTGGCTTTGTCACTTCATCGAATACGGTTGTAGTAACCACGGTTCCCCGTTAATTAGTATAAATATTACCTGTGATCAGGTAGAATTCTGAAGAATTCCCTTGATAGGGTTTCGCAGCTGTACTAGCCGTTCTCATTACCGGAGCGTCTCAAAGTAGACAACACGGTAAGAGTGAACTGGTAAGTTACTATCTTCCCGATTAAGCCGTCAATTCGTGTCCAACTTTCCTATGTCCAGATACCCTTCTAAAGCTTCCCATGGACATAAGATTGAAAATTGATTTAGGAAAATCAGTCAGTGTGTCAAGATGTAAACGGTTTTTATGACACACCAACAGTTTTATCTTTTTCAAAATTCATCCGTCAATTCATAAGCTAGACCGAATCGATATCCAGTATCACAAGTTTGATCCATAGAGGATCTCATAAGTCACCTACTAAGAGCTTGTTTGATGTTGGCTCAAGCAGGATTTCCATCTTAACTATGAATACTTAATTATCACTCGGATGTTTTGGCAAAATCACAAGGATAATGCGTAGGACTCTTGATATATATTACTTGTTTTTCACATTGTGTGAATTAGCAAGCATATTTTGGATAAGTGTCCTAATGAGATTTATGGATGATCTCTTTTAGCTCTAGAGTCAATAGTGCACATTTGGTTTAGTAATTAGAGGCTAGAGCAGACTGCCACCTTTTCTATACCTACTAACTCAGAGTAAGAAAGTCGATAGAAATGAGTGTAATCTCTGTGAGAAATGAAACATGTGTATTTTGAGAGACCTTGAGTGGCTGGGGAGGGTTGTGCATTGCGTCACTGGGTCCATGACGACTGTCTTCAATACCAGACAACAGCTTAGTGTTTCTAACAGTTTATGTATTGACCCGGTTTCTACCTAAGTGTAAGGAGGGCTTCTTTCTTTTCACCCTTTATCTTAACTTTTCTTTTTAATTCTTCAACCCCTTTAGTGCTTACTGATACTTCATGACTAGTACCTTGTTGGGTTTATTCCAGTACTATCCCCATCTCAGTCGGCACTTTTCCCTTATTCTTACTTTTATTCCTTTTTTATATCATACCTATGGACTTCTACACTAACTAGTGGAATGTCCCTGGGTAGATCCTTCCGGTTCTGGCTAGATTATGAGAATGAATACCTAATCCTAACCACCTTATAACTCCAAGTAATTACAAGCATGGTCGGTCCTTTGGTATTATTCTCAGCCTTAAACTATTTGAAATTGCTCTCCCTCAACATGTGCATCGATATTTAAAAAATGTTTACCACATGAAGGGTGAAGCTTACACTTGAGTCCTTTAAATTCATATCTTTAGCCATATATTTTAATCATATTTTCTCCCCTTATTAAAAATGTTAAATCTCTTGATATTTGGATATCAATTGATTCAAATATTCATGGTTTCAGAGAAAAAATGTCCAATTATTAACAAGCCAATTATTGGAACATTTTAATGCTCCCTCTCAAATTATGAGAGAATAATATGTGTTTGAGTACGTAAATTTTAAAATTTTTGTATTTCCTAAGAAATTCTTGAAAATTCTTACACAAACATGATATTTGCTTAATATTAGTCTACACTATTTATTCACATATTCACAAGATTGAAAAATATGAGAGATTGACCTTAAAAGAGATAGGATAACATATGACAGAGTCATATAGTTCATTCGAGCAGCCTGAGGTCATTCTCATATTCTATTCCACCAACGAACTTCTCTAGATTCCTCATTAACCTCCTTTCATAGAGTAGATTATCGATATTGTGGATAATAACACGAGCCCTTCGCTTGTCTAATCTACTCCATTTCTTCTTTGGCAGGTACTCCATCCTTATTCTTGAAGTGATATCATGAAGAGCGGTCTGAACAGAGTCGAGCGTGCCGTCACTGAATTTATGGAGTTCATCAGTGCACATCAATCTATTTCTATTGTTCTGATCTACGTATATTGCTTCTTGAGGGTCTGAATATGCAGTGCATGTGGTTCTTTTCCTGAGATCCTGCCTGAATGTGTCAGGTTTGGTGAGGTTGAGCTTCTTTTGTTAACTTTTAACCCCTAATTAAAGATCTTCCACCCGCCTTTGAATGATAATACGTCTGGTGAACATACGTAATGCCACATTCAAGTCATAACGTTTGTCTATCGTGAGATTGGTCAGCTTTTGTTGAACAAGTAGGCGTAACATGTCCTTGATGTCTTGTAGGCGAAGTCGTGGGAAATCACCTTCTTTAAATGTATATAGTTGTTGATCCTCTCTATGAACTCCAATCTCATCCAACTGACCGTAGTCATACTTCTTCATAAGATTAAGTCTGGTAACTGCAATGATTCGTTTTCTGGAGTAGACATCCTTTGTTGACTCTTTGTTGCTTGCAAATCCATAGAATCATTGACGTTTGACACCCCAGTTTGAAGTACCCCAGTAGGCATGTTTGTCATATACAACCTTTACGGGACTCCATAGATTAAAACCAACAAAAAAAACATAAAAAAAAAAAACATAAAAATAGAAAAAACAAAAAACAAAAAAACAAAGAAAAAAAAAAAAAAAAAAAAAAAACCAAACAAGAATAAAAACAAAACAAAAAAACAAAACACAGCAATAAAAAAAACATAAAATCAAACACAAAAAAATCACAATAAATAACACCATAACAACAACAAACAAAAAACAACAAAAAAAAAAAAAAAAAAAAAACAACAAACAAAACAAAGCACAAAAAAACAAAAAAACTAAAAAAAGCAAAAAATGAAAAAAAAAAACAAAGAAAAACAAAAAAAAAACAAATAAAAAAAAAAAAAAAAAGACAAAAAAAAGAAAAAAGAACAAAAAAAAAAAAAACAAAAAACAAAAAAGAACCAAAAAAAAAAAAAAATAAAAAAAAAAAAAAAAAAAAAAGCAAACAAAAGTAAATAAAAAAAAAAAAAAAAAAAAACAAAAAAAAAACAACAATCATTTAAACAATAAAAAAAACAAGATAAAAAAAATAAAAAAAAACAAAAAAAAAAAAACAAAATACAAAAAAAAGAAAAAAAAAAAAGAAAACATAAAAAAAAAAAAAAAAAGCCAAGACAACCAAAACAAACAAAACCAACAAAAAACAAATAAACACAAAAAAACAAAAAAAAAAAAAAAAAAACCAGAAAAAATAACAAAACATAAAAAACAGAAAAAAAAAAAATAACCTAAAAAACAAAAAACCAACCACCAAAAAAATAACAAACAGCCAAAATCAAAAACACCAATCAAATACCAACCCATAAAAAACAAAAAACACACAAAAAAAAAAACAAAAAAATGAAAAAAAACAAAAAACTAATAAAACATACAGTAAAAACATACAAACAACAAAAACACAAAAACACAACAATAAACAAACCCAAAAAAAAAACATAAAAAAACATATAAAACAACAAGACAAAAAAAGAAACAAAAAAACAAAAAAACAACAAAAAAAACTAAAAAATAAATTAAAAAATAAACAAAAAAGAAATCAAAATAACAACATAAAAAACACCAAACAAAAGATACAACAGAAAAACGGAAAAAAAAACACAACATATACACGATAATCTAAAAAAACAAAACAAAAAAAAAAAACAAAATCATAAAAAAAAAACATAAAAAAAAAAAATACAATCAAGAAACCAAAAAAAACAAAAAAAATCATAAAAAAAAAAAAAAAAACAAAAAAAAAAAAAAAAAATAAATAAAACAAATAAAAAAAACAAAAACAAAAAAAAAATCATGGTACAGAAAAATTAAAAAAATCAAAATCAAAAAAAAAAAAATAAAAACAAATCAAAAAACAACAAAAAAACAAAAAAAAAAAAAAAAAAAAAACACAAAAAAAAAAAAAAACTTAAAACACAAAAAAACAAAAAAAAAAAGAAAAAAATACAAAAAAAAAAAAGGAAAAAAAAAAAAAGCAAAAACAAAAAAAAAAACAAAAAAAACGAAAACAAAATAAATCAAAAAAAATAAAAAAAAAAAACAACACACAACAATTTAGACCAAACCGAAACACAACAAAAAAAAAACAAAACAAAAAAAAAATAAAAAATTAGACAACATAAAAACGAAAAAAACAAAAACAACTCAACAACAAATAAAAAGACAAAAATAAAAAAAAAAAAAAAAAAAGAAACAACATAAAAGAGCAAAATAAAAAAAAAAAAACAAAATCATACAATAAAAAAAAAACAAAAAAAAACAAAAAAAACATCAAAAAAAAAGAAAAAAAAACAAAAAAAATAAAAAAACAAAAAAAAAAAAAAACAACAAACAAAAACAAAACAAAACAAAAACAAAACAAATAATAAAAAAAAAATCAGAAATCAAAAACAAAAAAATATCATTAAAAAAAAAAACACAACAAAAACAAAATCATAAAAAAAAAACAAAAAAATAAAAAAACAAAAAAATCACATATATTCAACATATAGAAGTAAACAAAAAATGCACAAACCAAAAAAAAAGAAATACAAACAAAAAATCAAAAAAAAAAAAAAACAAAAAAAAAACAAACAAGGTACCACATACATACAAGCAAACAGAAAAAAAAAAAGAAAAAAAAAAAAACACAACAAAAAACAAAAAAAAAAAAGAAGCAAAAAGAACAAATAAAAAAAAAACAAAAAAAAAAAAAAAAAAAAACCAAAAAACAAAAAAAACCAGTAAAAAAAAAAAACAAAAAAACAAAAAAAACAAAAGATAAACAAAAATCAAAAAGACAAAGAAAAAAATCAAAAAAAAAAAAAAAAAAAAACAAAACAAACCAAAAAAGCAAATAAAACCAAAAATAAAAAAAAAACAAAACAATAAAAACAAACATCAAAAAAAAAACAGCAAAAAAAGAAAAAACAAACAAAAAACAACATAAAACAAAAAAACACATACAAACACAAAACAAAACAAAAAAACAAAAAAAGAACAAAAAACATAAACAATAAAAAATATAACCAACAAAAAACACAAAAACAAAAAAAAAAAATAAAAAATAAAAAAACAAAAAAAAAAACAAAACTAAAAAAAAAAACACAACAAGATAAAAAACAAAAAAAACCAAAAACTATAATCAAAACAAAAAAAAAATAAAAAAAAAAAACAAAAAACAAACACAAAAAACCAAAAAAAAAAAAAAACAAAAAAAACAAACAAACAAAAAAAAACAAAAAAACCAGCAAAAAAGAAAAAACAAAGAACAAATAAAACCGAAAAAAACTCAAAAAAAAAAACACCAAAGACATCCACAAGAAAAATAAACAAATACAAAACAAAAAACAAAGCTCAAAAACAAACAAAACAAGAAAAAACAAAAAAAAACAAAAAAAAACCAGAAAAAAAACAAACAAACAAAAACAAAAATCAAACACAAAAACAGAACAACAAGACAAAATAAACAAAAAAAAAAAAAAAAAAAAGAAAAAAAAAGAATAAAACAACAAACCAAAAAAAAATCACAAAACAAACAAAAAAAACCAACGAATCCACAAACACAACAACCATAACATCAACCTAAAAACACAACAAAATCACAACTCAACATAAAAAAGAACAAGCAAAAAAAAAAGAAAAAATCCAAAATAACAACAAAAAAAAAAAAAAAAACAAAAACCCAATCAAAAAAAAAAAAAAAAAATAAAAAAAAAAAAATACAAAAAAAACAAAAAAAAAAAAAAAGAAAAATCATCAAAAAAACAAAAAAAAAAAACAAAAATAACAAAAAACAAAAAAAACAAAACAAAAACGAAAAAACAAAAAAAAAACAAATCAGAAACAAAAAAAAAAAAAAAACAAACAAAAACAAAAACAAAACAAAAAAAAAATACAAAACACAAAAAACAAAAATAAAAAAAAAAAAAAACAAAATACCAACAAAAAAAAACAAAAATACAAAAAAAAACAAAAATAAAAGAAAAAAAACAACAATCAAAAAACAAAAAAAAAAAAAACAAGAAACAAAAAAAAAACTAAAGTAACAAAAGCAATCCGTCACATCCAAAACACCATACACAAACAACGACACAACAAACAATCCAAAAATACAAAAAAAAAAAAAGAGAAAGCAAAAAAACAAAAAAAAAAAACAAAACAAAGAAAAACCATCACAGTACAACCAAACCCATTCTAACAACTAAAAAAACACCAATCACAACAGAGAAAACAAAAAAACACAAAAAGAACTAAAAACACAAAAAGAAAAAATAAATAAATAACAACAAAACACAAAAAAAACAAAGTCAAAACAATTTAATACAAACAAAGACAAAAAAAAAAACCATCAACCAAAAATAAAACAGCAAAAATAGAACCAAAAATAACCAAAAGACACCCAACACAAACGCCACCAAAAAACCAACAAAAAAAACAAAACTCAAAACATAACTAAAAAAAAAAAAAAACAAAAAAAAAAAAGCAAAAAAACAAAAAAAAATTAAACAAAAAACACCAGAAAACACAACAACAAAAAACAACAAAAAAAAATCATATAAAAACAAAACCAACAGAAAGACAAAAAAAAAAACAAACAAAAAAAACAAAAAAAAATAAAACAAAAAAAAAAAACAAAAAAAAAAACAAACAAGGAAAAAAAAAAAAAAAAAACAAAACAAAATTAATAAAAACTTCAAAATAACAACGCACAAACTAAAAAACATAACACAAATCACAACAACAGAAACCAAACCAACCCAACAACTCAAAAAAAAAAAAAAAAAAGATAAAAAAAAAACAATAAAAAAAAAAGCAATCAAGCAAAAACAACAAAATAAAATAACAAAAAACAAAAAACAATCAAAACAAAAAAAACAAGAAAAACAAAAAAAACAACAAAAAAATAAAAAGAAAAAAAAAACAACAAGACAAAAAAGTCATAAAAAAATTCAACAAGAACTCGACAAACACAGACAAATCAGCAACATCAACAAAAAAAAAATAATAAATAAAAAAACAAAAAAAACAAAAAAAAAAAAAAAACAAACAAAAAAAAACCAAAAACAAAAAACAACAAACCAAAAAAAAAACAAACAACAAAAAAAGAACAAAATAAACATACAAAAGAAAGAAAACAAAAAAAAACAAAAAAAAAAAAAAAAACAGTAAAAAACAAAATAAACAAAACAAAAAAAAAAAGAAAAAAAGAAACAAGAAAATAACCAAAAATAAAAAGACAAAAACAAAAAAACAAAACAAAACAAAAAAAAAAAAAAAAAAAAACATAAAAAACAAAATAAAAAAAAAAGCAAATCAAAAAACAAACAAAAAAAAAAAAAAAAAAAAACAAAAAGCAAAACCACAGAAAATAACAAAAAAAATAAAAAAACCAAAACAAACAAAAACAAAAATAATCAACAACAACAAAAACAAAAATATTAAAAAAAAAAACAAAATAACAAAAAAACAATGAAAAAAAAAAAAAAATCCAAAACAAAAAAAAAAAAAAAAAAAAAGAAAGTACAAAAGTCAAAAACAATCAAAAAAAAAACAAAGAAAGAAAACAAAAAAACAAAAGAAAAAACACTAAAAAAAAAAACAAAAAAACCAAAAAAAAAAAAACAACAGCAAAAAAAACCCTTATAAAAAGGAAAAAAAAAAACACAATACAAATAAAACCAGAAAACCAAAACAAAACAAACAAAAAAAAAAAATTAAAAAAAAAACAAACTACAAATTAACAAACAAAAAAAACAAAAACAAAAAAAAAAGAAAAAAAAAAAAAAAAGAAAAATAAAATTAACAAAACAAAAAAAGAAAAAACAAAACAACCACAAGACAAACGGCATACAACCACCAAGAAAAAAGAATGTACAACACATCAAAAAAACAAAAAAACAAAAAACAAATAAAAAAAAAAAAAAAAAAAACACAAAAAATAAAAAAAACAAAAACAAAATAAATAAACAAAAAAAAAAAAAAAAAGCAAAAAAAAATCAAAAAAAATCAAACAAAAGAAAAAAAAAAAAAATAATAAACAAATAAAAAAACAAAAATCAAAAAAGCAAAAAAAAAAAACAAATGAAGCAAAAAAAAAAAAGAAAAAAAACAAAAAAAACAAAAAAACAGAATCCAAAAAAAAAGAAACAAAGACAAAAAAACAAAAAAAAAAATAAAAAACAAAAAAGAAAATAAAAACACACAAAAAATAAAAAAAAAAAAAAAACAAAAACAAAAAACAAAAAAAACAAACAAAATAAAAATATCATCAATCAAAATAAAAAAAAAGAAAAAATAAAAATGGAATAAAATAAAAAACAAAAAAACAAAAAACAACAATAAAAAAATAACACAAAAAAAGAAACAAAAAAAAAAACTCAACAAGGCAAACAAAAAAAAAAAAAAACAAAAAAACAAAAAAAAATCACCAGAAAAATAAATAAATAAATAAAAATCAAAAACAAAAAATAAAAAAAGACAAGACGAAAAAAAAAAGAAAAAAACAAAAAAACAAAAACAAAAAAAAAAAAAAAGACAAAAAACAAAAGAAGCAAAAAAACAACAAAAAAAAAAAAAAAAAAACAAAATACAACAAACACAAAAAACAATAACAAAAAAAAAAAAATAAAAAAAAAAAACAAAAAAAGCAAAAAAAAAAAACAAAAAAAAATTAAACAAAACAAAACAAAACATCAACAAAAACAAAAAACAAAAAACAAAAAAAAAAAAAAAAAAAACAAAAAAAAAAAAAAAAACTAGAACGAAAAAGACAAAAAAAACATAACCAAAACTGATAAATAACACTTATCAACAGAAAAACCAAAAAAATAAAAAAGCAAAAAAAAAAACAAACAAAACAATCATAAAAGAAAACAAAGAAGAAAGAAACAAAATACAAAAAAAAAAAACACTGAATAAAAACAAACCAAAAAAAACATAAATTAAACAAAAAAATAAAACAAAAAACAAAAAAACACAAAAGAAAACAAAAAAACCAAAAGATGACCAAAAAAAAAAAGATACAGACAAAAAAAAAAAACAAAAAAATCAAAAAAAAGCAAGAAAAAAAAAAACAAAAAAACGACAAAAAACAAAAAAAAAAACAAACAAAAAAACATAACAACAAAAAAAAACAAAAAAAAAAAGCTAAAAAAAAAAATCCAAAAAAAAAAAAAATCAAACAAAAAAAGAAATCAAAAAAAAAAAAAAAAAAAAAAATCAACAAAAATAAAAAAAAAAAAAACAAAAGAAAAAAAACAAAAAAAACAAAAATCAAAAAAAAAACCAAAAAAAACAAAAAAAAAAAAACCAAAAAACAAAAAGAAACAAAAAGCAAGCAAACAAAAACAAAACAAGAAAAAAAACAACAAAAGTAAAAAAAAAAAATAACAAAAAAAAAAAAATAAATAATCAAAACAATAAAATTCAAAAAAAAACAAAACAAAAAAAAAAAAAAAAACAAAATAACAAAAAAAAGCAAAAAAACAAAAAAAAAAAAAAACAAAAAAAATAATAGAAAAAGAAAAAAAAAAATAATACAATACAAAAAACAAACAGAAAGAAATAAACAAAAAAAAAAAAAAAAATAAAAACAAAAAAAAAAAACAAAAACATAAAAAACAAAAAAAAAACAACAAAAAAAAAAAAAAAAAAACAAAAAAAAAAAACAAAAAGAAATCACCAAAGATAAATAAAAAACAAAAAAAAAAAAAAAAAAGAAAATAAATAACAAAAACAACAAAAAAAACAAACAAAAACAAAGCAGAGAAAAAAAAAAACAAACAACACACAAAATAAAAACGAAAAAACAAACAAAAACCAAACAACAACAAAAAAAAATAAGCAAACAATCATCAACGCACAAAAATACCATCACAAAACCACAAAAAAACCAACAAAAAAAAAACAAAAAAAAAAAAAAAAACAAAAAAAAAAAAACAAGAAAAAACAAAAAAAAAAAAATACAAAGAACAAAAAAACAAAAAAAAAAACAAATACAACAAAATAAAAAAAAAAAAAAAAAAAACAAAAAACAAAAAACTAAAACAAAAATACAAACAAACAACAATACACAAAAAAAAAAAAAACAAAAAGAACAAACAAAAAAAATCAAATACCAAAAAAAAACAAAAAAAACAAAAAAATAAAAACAAAAAAAACATCAATCAGAAACAACAAACAACAAAAAAAAACAAAAACACAAAATCACAAAACACAAAAAAACAGAAAAAAAAAAACAAAAAAAAAAAACAAACAAAAACAAACATAGAAAACAAACCAAAATACAAAATAAAAAAAAATAAACAAATGAAAAAAAAAAAAACAAAAAACAACACAAAAATATACAATAACAACAAAAAAACAACCAAATAAAAAAAGACATAAAAACACAAATCATAAAAAATCAAACAAATAACCAGGAAACAAAAAAAAAAACAAAATAAAAAGAAACAAAAAAAAAAACAGACAAAATCAAAAAAAGAAAAAAAAAAAAAAATAAGAAAAAAATAAAACAAAAAAACAAAAAAAAAAAAAAAAATAAAAAAAGAAAACAAACAAAAAAAAAGAAACAAAAAAGAAATCCATAAACAAACATACACAAATAACAAAAATAACAATAAAAAAAACACAACGTCAAAAAAAACAGAAAAAAAACAACAACAAACAAAAAAAAAAAAAAAAAATAAATCCCAAAAAAAAAAAAAAAAAAAAAAAACAAACAAACAAAAACCACAAAAAAAACAAAAAAAAAAACACAACAAAAACATAAGCAACATAACAACAAACAAAAACAAAACACAATCAATAAAAAAACAAATAAAACAAAAGAAAAAAAAAAACAAAATCAAAAAAAAAAAAAAAAAACCCAAAAAAATACAAAATAAAACAAAAAAACAATAAAAGACAAAAACAACAACAAAGAAAAAAAAAAAAAAAAAAACAAAAACACAAAGACAAAAATACAAAAAGAAATAATACAAAACACAAAAAACAACAACAAAACAAATAACAAAAAAAAAAAAAAAGAACAAAAAAAATAAATAACACATTACATAACAACAAAAATATAAAAAAAAATAGCAAAAAAAAAAAATAAAAACAAAACAAAAAACAAAAAACTCACAACTCCAGAAAAGAAAAGAATACAACAAAAAAAACAAAAATCAAAAACAAAAAAAAAATAAAAAAAAAAAAAAAAAAAACAAAAAAAACAAACAAAAACAAAAAAAAAAAAAAATTAAAACAACAAAAAAAAAAAAAAACAAAATCAAAAAAAACATAAAAAAAGAAAAAAAACAAAAAAAAATAACAAAAAACCAAAAACAAAAAAAACAAAAAAAAAAAAAACAAAAAAAACAACAAAAACCAAAAAAAAAACAACAATAAAAAAAAAAAAAAAAAATCAAAAAAAAAAAAAAAAGACAAAACCAAGAATTTAACCAACAATAAAACAATAAAATCAAAAAAAAACAAAAAAAAAAAAAAAAAAAAAAAAAAAAAAAAACAAAAAAAAAAAAAAACAAATAAAAAAAAAAAAACAAAAAAAAAAAAAACAAAAAAAAAAAAAAGAAACAAAAACAAAAAACAAAAGAAAAATCAAAAAACCAACAAATAAAATCATAAAAAAAAAAAAAGCAAAAAAAAATTAAAAACAAAAAAAAAAAACGCAAAAAAATAAGCCAAACAAAACAAAAAGACAAAAAAAAAAAACAAAAAAACTAACAACCAAACCAATCAAAACAAAAAAAAAACAAAAAAAAAATCAACAAAAAAACAATTATAAACAAAATAAAATAATAAAAAACAAAATACAAAAAAAAAGATAAAAAAAAAAAAAAAAAAAAAAACAAAAAAAAAAAAAAAAACCAAAAAACAAATATAAGAACAAAAAAAGAAAAAAAAACAAAAAAAACAATAAACACAAAAAAAAAAAAAACAATCAATCAAAACAAAAACAAAAGAAACACCAGAAAAAAAAGCCAACAAAAAAAAAAAAAATAACAAAACAGAAAAAAAGCAATAAAGTCCAAAAAAAAAAACAAAACAAAAAAAATAAAAAAAAACAAAAAAAAAAACAAAAAACAAAAAAAAAAAAACAAAAAAACAAAACAAAAAAAAAAAAAAAAAATAAAGCATGACAATGCAAAAAAAAACAAAAAAAACAAAAAAAGAGCAGCCAACAGTAACAAAAAAAAAAAAAACAAAAAACAAACAAAAATTAAAAACAAAAAAAAATCAAAAAAAACAAAAACAAAACGAACAAAAAAAAACACATAAAACAAAAAAGCAAACTAAAAACAAAAAAATAAAAAAAGATCAAAAAAACAAAAAAAATAACAAATAAACAAAACAAAAAAAAAAAAAAAAATAAACAAAAAACCCAAAAACAATTAAAAAAAAAAATACAAAAAAAAAAAAATAAAACAACATACAACAAAAAAAAAAACAAAAACCCTAAACAAAAAAAAAACAAAACCACAAACGATCCCAAAAAACAAAAAACACAAAATAAAATCAACAAAACAAAAAAAAAAAAAAAAAATCAAAAAAGATAAAACAAACAATAAACAATAAAAAAAAAATACACAAAAAGAACAACAAAACAAAAAATCAAAAAACAAAAAGAAACAAACACAATATAAGAAGCAAAAAAAAACAAAAAAAAAAAAAAAAAAAACACAAAACAAAAAAAAAAAACAAAAACAAAAAAAACCAAAAAAAAAAAAAATAAAAAAAAAAAAAAAAAGAAGAAAAAAAATAAAAAAAAAAACACAAAAATAAACAAAAAAAAAAAACAAAAACTACAAAAAAAAAAGATCAAAAAAAATTAAAAAAAAGAAAAAAATGTACCATAAAAAAAAAACACAGTCGTCAAACAAAAACACACAAAGAAACACAATCAACACAACACAAACACAAACAAAAAAACAAACATAAATTAATGAAAAAAAAACATACAAAGAGAACATAAAACTAAAAAAAAAAAAAAATCAACAAAGCAAAAAAAAAAGCAAAAAAAAAAGAAAAAAAGAAACACAAAAACAACAAAACAGAGTCAAAAAGAACAACAAAATAAAAAGAAAAAAAAAAAATAGAAAAAATAAGAAAAAAAAAAAAAAAAAAGAGAAAAAAAACATTACAACAAAAAAAAAACAACAAAACCAAAACAAACAAAAACAAAATATACAAGAACCAAAAAAAAAAGAATAAAAACAAAAAAAAAAAAAAAACAAAAAAACAAAAACAAAAAAAAAAAAACAGAAAATGCCATAGCCAAAAAAACCAATAATAAAAAAAAATCTCAAACCATAACACAAACAAAAAACCAAAACAGAAAAAAAAAAAAAAAAAAAAAAAAAAAAAAAAAAACAAGAAAAAAAAACCCAAAAAAAAAAAAAAAACACAAAAAAAAAAAAAACCCAAAAAACAAAAGAAGAACAATATAAAAAAAAAAAAAAATCCAACACAAAAAAAAAAAACAAAACAAGAATCAACCATCAAACAAAGTGGAAACAAAAAAACCAAACAAAAAAAAAGACAAACAAAAAAAAACAAAAAAAAAAAAACAAAAAAAACAAAAAACAAAAAGACCAAAAAAAAAAAAAATAAAAATCAAAGAAAAAAAAAAAAAACAACCACAAAGAAAAAAAAATTGACACAACAAAAAACAAAAAAAAAAAAAAACAACAAAAAAAAAAAAACTAACAAACCAAAAAAAACCAAAACACAGAAACAAATCAAACAACGAAATACAAACCAAACACACATAGAAAAACAACACCCCAAAATAAAAAAAAACAAAAAACGC
>BQNB010003949.1:0-7500 GCA_026074375.1 Tanacetum coccineum | reverse complement strand
AAACAACAAAAAAACAAAAACAAAAAAAAAACATAACAATAAAAAAAAAAGATCAACAACAACAAAAACAAAAAAAAAAAAAACAAAAAAAAGAAAAAAAAAAAAACATAAAAAAAAACAAAAAAAAAATATAAAAACAAAAACAAACAACAAACATAAAAAAAGAAGAAACAAAAAAAAAAAAAAAAAACATGAACAAAAGAAAAAAAAATCACAAAAGAACCAACAAAAAACAAAACAAACAAAAAAAAAAAAAGAAAAAAAAAAAAAAAAAAACAAAAAAAAAATAAAAAAAAAAAAAAAAACAAAAAAAAACAAAAAAAAAAAAAAAAAAACAACCTCACCAAAATAAAAAACAAAATAAGATAAAACAAAAAACAAAAAAAAAAAAAAACAAACAAAAAAAAAATACAAAAAAAAAAAACAAAAACAAAAATACAAAACAAACTAATCAAAAAATAAAACAAAAAACAAAACCAATCAAATAATAACAAACAAAAACAACAAAAATAAACAAAAAAAAAAAAAAAAAAAATAAACAAAAAAATACAAAAAAAAACAAAATCAAAAAAAACCAAACACAGAAAAAAAGAAAACAAAAGAAAACAAAAACAAAAAATCAAAAAAAAAAAACAAAAAAAAAAAAATAAAAAAAAAAAAAAAAAAAAAACAAACAAAAAAAAAAACAACAAAAAACAAATAAAAAAAAACAGACAAAACAAAACTAAAAAAAAACAAAACAACAAAAACTCAAAAATAAAAAAAACAAACACTAAACACAAAAAAAAAAAATAAACAAAAACAAAACAAATAAAAAAACAAAAACATAAACAATACAAAAAAAACAACAAAAAAAAAAAAAAAATAAAACAATAACAAAAACGAAAAACAACAAAAAAAATACAAACAAAAAAAAAAAAAAAATAAAAAACACAAATTAAAAAAGAAAAAATCAACAAAACTAAAAAAAAAAAAAAAAACAAAAAAAAAATGAAAACAGATCAGCAAAAAAAAAAAACATAAAAGTAAAACAAAACAATAAAAAACAAAAATAAATATAATAAACAACAAATAAAAAGCCAACAAAATCTTACATATATCACATCTGGGCGGCCTCCATTCATACTCAACATGGATGGTTTCTTTGGTGAAGCCATCCCCAGAAAGAGATGGAATACCAATAGTAACAACATCCATAAGATCAGCCTCTGAATTTACCTCAATTAAGCACCGAGCAAAACTACACCTAAACCCTATGAATCCATTAAACACATTGAGCATGTGTATGAAACAAGCATAACTTGGTTTAACCAATGAATGTAAGCAATTAGACTACTACCATCCTCTTCAAAAACTGATTAGGAACAACATGCAATTTAACGCCATACGGATACCGAGTCAATTCTTCTTTGAGCAATCTAGTATCCATCGACCATTTCTTGAGAATGATCAGAGATTTACGAATCAACCAAGGACCACTCTCCAGAACAGCCTCTAAACCAACCCAAGAATCAAAATTTAAAGAAAAAGAAGCCTTTGGAATTCATCATAATCCTTTTCAGCCCATGTTTCGCCCAATTATTCCTAGCATAATATTCAACAACCAAAACAACAAACCATTCTCTTTCCAATAAAGTAGCCATATAGAGTGTGTTCAAAGCGAGTACTAACATTTTCAACAACTTTACGATGAATAGAGATGTTTAACTCCCAACAAATACGGGAACAGGCCCACCAAGTACGAAATTAGAATTAACATTTGTGCTGATCCTCTGCACTTCTACCTGCAACTCCAACATAGTATGTTGTGACTTATGAAAAGTACCAACATAAACTGAACGATAAGGTCACAAGGTATATTGTGAATTCATCAACAATAAGATTAATTGAATCATCAACATACGAAACCTTACAAGGGTTAACATCAGCATTATTACAATCAACCTTAATTGAATTACATATAGAGCCTAATGCTTCCAAGGTTTCCATACAATCTTCATTAGTCAACTCAGATAATAACTCACCATGTTTACCAGCATCAATAAACATTAATTAACCTTTGCAAGTCACCCACCAAGTAAGTTAATAGAACTAACACTCCAAAAAGTAGCAGCAACATCAATACTATATAGTAAACCGGGGCACGTTAATAATATAGACGGAGAACCAAAGGAGAAGAGTACTCACTCTTTGGGACTACTTCTAAGCAACATACAAACCCCTTAGAGCACCATATCCAAACGTATTACCCTAACACTGTAATCGACATCTAGACGCAATAAGCAAATGTGATTATTGAGTCTTGAAATGAAACTACACGGGATTTTACAATTCTCGACAAAACCGGGAAAACAAGTGTTTGTTTCACGGGATTTTACAAGTCAAAGAAATAACCGTATAATTTAAAAACGAGTTGTTAAGTTTAAACTTAAGTTGGTTTCACTAGTTCGGTTGACAAATTTTAACTAGTTCGGTCCTACTCGTTCGGTCCTGCTTGTTCGGTTGTCACTAGTTCGATTCCTCTTGTTCGGTTCAAAGTAAAGGACTCGTTCGGTTCCAACTTGAGTAAAGCTCGTTCGGTTCAAACTAGAATATTCTAGTTCGGTGATCTCGATCGGTTATCTAGTTCGGTTGACTTGTTCGGCTTACTCGTTCGGTTACCTTGTTCGGTCCTACTCGTTCGGTCCCAACTACTACGAAACTCAAATTTTCAAAACTCAAAAAGACACATTTTTTAATGGTTTTTAGCAAGAAATTCTTGTACAACTAGTGTTACTAACCCTATAGGAACAATAAAAATGAAAACTTTAAGGTTTTTAAGCCTAAAAATTTGAATCACTATTTTGCTCTTTGTAAAGGTTTTTGAACACGAATCAAACACAAAAACTAAACGCACCACTCCATGGCTCTGATACCAATTGTAGATACATGTAATCTTATGATCAAACCAAGAACAAGAGTGAGATGTGGGTTGTGATGTTAGAGAGAGAATGGATGGAAAATGGATGAAGTTTATTAAGATGGAATGTAACAAATGGAACAACCAACCCCTCTCCAAGGCTAGGAGAGGGCTTATATACTTACATGGATGGCCGGCCCATGGGCTATGATGGGCTTCCCATGGGCCTTGGGCCGGACTAGATTACTAATCTAATCATTACACTAACTACGAGCTAAGACTGTTACAACTTGGAAGTGACCGACACTTTTTGTGTTTCCAACAATAGCTAAGATTGAGCTTCAATAAGTCTTTAAAATTACTTAAATCCTAAAATCAGCTCAAAACCTTAACTACTTTGGACTTAAAAGCTTTGAAAGATGAGCCAATTTGGGAAGGGCTCATATGGACTATTACTTGCTTATCCTAGGATAAGCCAGAGCTATAGATAAACACTAAGAGCCTGAAAGCTTCTGTTTAGCTGAAGCATTTTGTAAGTCCTCCTTTAATTTCCTTGTGATTTAAATTCTAGCTTAATGTGTGCTTATCTGCTTATTAGCTTTGTTTTGTCTACTTATTAGTTACTTATTTGAGCTTATTTATGTTTAATTTTGTTAAATAATCATGTCCTTTTATCTGTTTTCAGCTTGTGTAGCTTAATTTATAGTTGCTATATAATTTGTCTTTAAAAAAATCATAAAAACCAAAAAAAAAATTAGTTATCATTAGTGTAGATCTTTAATCTCATCTTAATTAGTGATTAATTTATGTTTGTTAAGTCTAATATAAGCTACTTTTTATCTGGTAATAAGGATTAGTTAATTGGATTTTTAGTTTTAAGCCTAAATCAAATCTTTCATTAGCATAAAGGAGTGTTTGGAATAAGCTTGTTTGACCTCATATAGTCAAAATTACTTGGAGATTTTTCATTGGACAGTTTGAGTTGCTCATTTGATTAAATTCTAAGTAGGATTGTAGGTTTAGTTTAAGCTCCAAATCATTTTGAGGCTTATTTTTGCTTCCTGTGCACCAGGGGACTTTTCCCTACTTCTTTGCTTGTGAAAATTTGATCCAAGCCTTCCAAGGCTTGGATTTTGTTTGATTTGTGTTTAAACACTCCTAGTGAGTGTGTCTAGTGCAGTGTTAACCACTTTGGTAACCTGCACATTTAGTTTGTGTTTTTGGTCATTTGCATCAGCAGTGGTAATCATAGTTACCACTGCTGTCCTTTTTAGCTTCAATTCAGCTAAGCTTATAGGATTTAGGAGTAGACTTTCATCTAGCTTGTAGTTTAGACATAGCTTAGTTTAGTTTTAAACTTATTTTCAAAATTCTAGCTTAATTTCCTAGGTGCATTTGCTTTTAAAAAGTTATAAAAAATCCAAAAAATCCAAAAACAGTAGCATTTAGAATCTAGCCTTTAAATATAAATTTCTAGCTTATAGTATTAATTTTTATGACTTAGTTTTGTAGATTAAGTATAATTAGTCAAGTTTTCAAAAGGTCAGCTTATGTCATAGTTTAATTTGCTTATTAGCTTAATTGAATTTTGAGCTCCTTGTGCTTGTTCCTGAGTTTGCTTATTTGATAATCAAATTTAGAAGTCTTTCATTGATTTTTTTTGTTAAGTAGCTTATTAAAACTAGTTAGTAGACATCTTTAGGATTCTAAAATAACTTTTGGTTTTGCATTTGAGCTTAAATTGAAGTGTGTGCAAGTGATTTAGTAAAAACAAGCTTTTAAGCTCTCAAAGTACCACTTTCTGTGGTCAGAACTTCAAAAGCTCTTTTAGAGCTTATTTTTGAGTTTTAGCTTAAGCTTCTTTCATTAAAAGTGCTTTAAAAAGCTTCTTCTACAGCCTTTAGCTTTTGGTTTTCAAAAATAAAAAAAATGCAAAAAGGTGTTGCCAGATTCGAACCCAAGACCTCACACTCACAAACCATAAGACTTAACCATCTGCACTAGGTAGGACAATTCGTTTATACCTTCTTTCCTTTAATTAATAAAGTCTTTTTAGTTTTAATTAGTGTTAAAAAGCCGTAGCTTATTAGGCTTATTTTAGGGCTTATTTGAGTAGCTTTTTCATTGTTCTAATTTTTCCTTGATTCCTGCTAGTACATAGGACTTTTCCTTAATTTTTCAAAATTTTCCCTTTATTTTATTATTTTCTAGGATTTTTCGTAGGATTAAAACTTTAAAAAAATCATTAAAAAAATACAAAAATACCTTTTAAAAAATACAAAAAAAATAGTTTTTAGTTTTAGAAAAATTACTTTTAGTTTTGCATTCAGAAAAATCATTTTCACCTCTTTTAGATTTTAATTTTCATTTTTGAGCTTTTATTTTTAATTTTAAAAATAGTTTTCTGGTTTTTTATGTTACTTTAGACTTTTCTAAGTTTAAAAATTATTTTTCTTAATTTTTAGGACTTAATTTGATATTTTTTAGAATTTAATTAGGTTTAATTAGTTTTTTATTCATAAAAAATTCAAAAATAATCAAAAAAATAATTTCCTAAAATTTTCTTTAGACTTATTCTTAGGTTTAGAAATTTATTTGCATTTTAGGAGATAATTTTAGTTTTTTGATTAATTGTCGCGTTTTAATTAGTTCTCCGTTAATTGTTTTAAGTGCTTAACTGTTTTTGTGTGCTTATTTTACTTGTTGCTTTAATAGCTATAGATAAACAAAAATATCTTTTCTCTCATTCAAATCATAATCAAGCTAAAGCTGGTTTCATTTCACCAAATCGTTGGGGAAAAGTACCCCGGGAGCTATACTTCCGATTAAATATACTTCTTATATTCTTATATATATATATATGATTTATTTATATATATATATGTATATATATATATATTTATATATATATATATTTATTATATATATATATCTTTTAAGAGTGAAAATTCCTCAAGGGAGACTTTAGGAATCTTTCTTAATTGCTCTTTTGAAGTGTTATTATATATTATATATTATTCTATGTGTATCAGGAACCATGTCTTAAATCCATTTGATCTCATAAGTAGCAGCCTTTGTCTTTGTAACGGAAGTTGAGTATTGTCTGCTTAAACTTCCTCCTTTCAGATATTCTAGGTCGTTGTTGATGAAGTAATCCTGAGGGATAACTTGACGACCTCGATGATCTGGAATCAACGGAAGAGGCTTACGGAGATCGAACGGATACGGCTTGCCTTCAGGGTTATGCCAGTCGAGTCGTTCAGTTGTAGCCTTGGAACATTCTTCAAAATGATACTCTAATTCTGTAAGACTCTTGCAGGTGCCTTTGAGTAGGTTGAATGCCGGTCCAACCAGAAGTTCTTGAGTCAGATTAGTAATGTTAAGCCGATTCATGACAAATGCAGAGAAGTCGATTGGAGTATCCATGAGCTCATCAAATGAAGTAGGAGGTTTTTCTGCACGAGCAGTGACACTAATCCAGGTTTGAGGTGGTCGGAAGTCAACTTGTTGTCTCTTATTCCAATCAGGATCAGGAGTCAGAGGTCGCTCGGGTTTCTTGAACCAGTCATTCTTGGGAGCAGTCTCGTCATCGGGTTGTTCATCATTGTTACCCGTGTCAAACTCTTGATTCTTTTGCACTCCGGAGTCATCAACTGTATGACTTGGCTCCTCTGCATGGGCAGACTTGCCAGATGACTTATGATGAGAGCGGGAGGTATCTTTAGAGGAGCTTGATGACTTTCCTTCCTTTGACCTTGGATCTTTTTGTGACTCAGCTTCCTTGCTAGACTTCCTTCTTTTCGTCCCTCGGTCTGATCCAGCAGAGGGGTCTTGATCTTTATCTTTCTCATCTCGACTCCTTTTCAACGTGAATACTTCACCATAAGTTTCAAATAGATATTTGTCAGTGTTATAAGACTTGACCGGTGCATCATAAAACTCCCTTTTATAATCAGCTCTAAGATGTGATTTGCTTTCTTCTATATTGTCTAGAAAAATCTTTGTGAGTTCATACTCTGAGAGAGATGCAGCCGCCTCATAAGTAGACTTTGGTTGAGAGGAAGACCTTGCTAAAACAGCAGCTTCTAATGATTCTGTGACATTTCGCTGAATCACATGAGTTGCAAAGTCTGAGACTGCTTTAGGAAGAATCTAAGGAAGTTGAGTTTTGACTTCCTCTCTAATAATAGTTCTCACTGATGAGTCAACAAGATCTATATACTCATGTTTCTTAGCTTGAGCTTCTTCTCTACATTCTGCATTATGTGACTGAATTGCTTTATGGATAGCTTCTCCTAGCTTGTTGTTAATGTAGCGATCTATAATAGCAGGTATGGAGGAGATGGCTTGAGCATACTTGTCAACTTGCTTCATTTCTGACAGATCAGTTTCCAATTTGGCGACTCTATTGTTGAATTTGAATACAGAGGAGAAATCTGGAAGTGCATGAAATAAGGTCGTTGCTTCTGAATTTGTTGGTGTAGGATTTGGTGTTGTTTGTTATGGATTAAAGAAATGAGGTGTGGTTCCTTTAACTGAATGGATCTTTGCAGCCTATAAAGGATGATAGTCAAGATGTATAAATACAACTGACTATGTAG
>BQNB010003948.1:57987-111122 GCA_026074375.1 Tanacetum coccineum | reverse complement strand
ATTTCGTCTACTGTTTTTGGAATTTTCTCATGAAATCTTTTGATAAGTTCAGGATTTGTGATTCCGTGCACGAATCCGGAGATTCTCATGCACTCCGGTGCTCCTTTAACATTTCCACTTTCCGACTTATACCTTTGTATGAAGTCTTCTGTGGACTCTCCGTCTCTTTGTTTGATGTTGTGGAGTACTATGGGGTCTCTGGTGCACTTTTTCTGTTGGAGGTTGTTTTTCAGGAATGCTTCTCTTAGATCGTTGTAACTGTCTATTGATTCTGGGGGAAGATCGGCAAACCATACTCGAGCATTTCCGGTGAGTGTGGAATTAAACATGTGACACCATGTTGGCATGGCCTACCTCTCCGTTTTTGCTGCTGCCTGGAAGATTTCAAGTGATCTTCAGGATCTTCACTTCCTTGTATGTTTTCACATGAACTTGGCATTCGCATTTTCGTGGAAGTCGAAATGACGTATTCGAACTGAAATCGGATCATCTCGTCACATAACCCAAGGTTGGGAGAGGATCATCATCTTCAACACGTGGACTTTTTTCTTCGTAATTTAGACTTCCAATGCCCACCGTTCACTATCTTCGTTTCAGAGTGATTTTCCGTATACCTTGAGCGTTTCTGACGCTATCGAGTGGCGCGGATGTACTCCGTCTTCTGCTTTTAAGTCTCTTAAACACGGAGCTTTCTCTTCTTTCTTACTCTTGTATCATGCCGTGGGCTACTTGACCTTTCATGCCTCAACCTAGTGAAGACGGGGGGGGGGGGGGGGGGGGGGGGGGCGGGTGGATGTGGAGTTGTGTGCGCGGGCTTCTCTCTATCTTCTTTGGCGATATTGTCCGGACATCAGAATACACTAATTCCCTGCGCCTAGTGCCTCTTCCGGGCATCGCCAAAGTCAAGCCTCGCTTTTACTTCCTCCAGCTTTTCTTTCTTTCTCTTCTCATACTCATACTTATCTGCCATAATTGGGTTAGAGAGTTTCTTTATAGTGGCTTTTCGCAGAACTCTTCCGAGATCTTACAGCGAGATTAGTTCTCACGGGAGTCCTGGGGGGTTGTTTGTTTCTTCCTGTCGTATTTCGCACAATGGACTTAGGGATGCTGGGGTAGGTTGTTCGTGATTGCTCATGGTGAGTATTTTCAAGGAACGCAGTTATATCGGTCCCACGGATGGCGCCAACTTGTTAGTACAAAAACCGTGTAGGGGGGTGAAGAGATAGAATATGATGTTGATCTTGTACTAATCCAAGTAATGAGATGGTAATCTGCACAAATGAGAGTAAACCGTTAGCCTTACCGCGGGGCGGACCCCGCGATTAAGCTCCGGCGTGAGAGTAAGTATACATGTTTGTCAGAGAATCAGAGAATGTCAGAGTATGTGTGTGTATTAATTGTCAGACAGAATGTACCTTTTTGGGTTGTGAAATGACCCGTATTTATAGGCAAGCCTAATACTAGGGTTTCCTAGTATTTCAGCTTCGACTGATAGTAGCCGGATTGGGTCCTTGTCGGTCAAAGTCCACGTGTAATCCGTGGTCTGCGGACGCGAGTATTCTTTCCTGCGGTCAGTGTTTATGGTCCACGAGGTGCAACAGGTTGTCGGCTTTGAAGATACTCACGTGCATCTTTGAAATATCCGGAGTGTGACCCTTGTCAGGCTTAGTAGTCCGGCTATTTGTTGTATTGGGCCTGGGCCCATATGCGTATATTATGAACTAAGTCCAGTAAGCTTGGTGCTCATACTATACGTCATCATCCACGATAAAAGTAACCCCCACCGCAACGAGGGTCTCTTTCTATCTCGTTGCTCCTACATTTCAGCAAACATGAAATGTTTTGCATCACAATCCATCAGAAAACTTTAGGTTGATATACTCATGGCAATAATTTACTCGATA
This sequence comes from Tanacetum coccineum, assembly GCA_026074375.1. Classification (NCBI taxonomy): domain Eukaryota; kingdom Viridiplantae; phylum Streptophyta; class Magnoliopsida; order Asterales; family Asteraceae; genus Tanacetum; species Tanacetum coccineum. The sequence goes on along the minus strand of BQNB010003948.1, from coordinate 109,218 downwards.
ACTGAGATAATCGATTGACATAATATGTGATTATGGTTATCTTATAGAGTAGTTGAGCATTCAAGGCTTCAAGATTCTTCAAAGAAGGTCCAAAGACTAAAAGAGATCGAATTAGTGTTTCATCTATGAACAAAGTTGCATTCCTTGCACCAAACTTGAAAGAGATTAGCGCAAAAACCTTAAAAACACACACACCAAATTCAGCCCCCTCTGCTTTTCATAATACATATATTATAGATCTGAATAAAACACCCTCACAGCATGAAGTTAGTATTTTTTACATTTATGCGAACAGTACTACTCAAGGTGTCATGCACAACAACTATCTGAGGCTTCAAGTGTTCTCAATATACATAGAAAAAGTTGGGTTATTGATCAAAGTGATCAAAACATGGATGAACAGCAATGGTTAATCAGAAAGATGATGTGCTAGCTGCTTTCATATCCTTTAGAGTGCTAGTTAGCCAGTCCAACCCCTCGTATAGCCCGTCTCCTGTGCACACGTCCCTTGTATATGCCATGCCATTTTTTGTTCTTTAGTTCGTACAGTCCTAAACCTTCGCATACTTCCATTAGCGGCATTGCTCCTTTACGGATATAAACAAAACGCCATGAAGATCTCAGCTTAGGAGGATTAGAAGATGCAAATATGATAGTAATTTTGATCACTAAAAATAAAAATTAAATAAGCAATAAAAAATAAGTATGACACTTTTCAGCTTTGTTATCAAAAAAGCTACAAGAGATGGTGAAATTGTGATAAAAGACGATAACTGGAGTGAGTTTTACCTTGGATATGAACTATCCAAAACTATATATTGACTATTGAAAAATCACATGACTTGTATGTGACTTGAATACCAAATTATCAGATAATCACTTATAAGACACGATGCCAAACAATTCAAAAGATGTACTTGTGTGGCACTCTATACGTTTAATGTATGACTAGAAACTGTTGGGATTTAACAATCTAGCTAACCAATTTAGCTACGGGTACGCAGCGGATGATCTAGTAATAGCATATGATTAACACGTATAATTAAACAAGTAATTTACTAACCTTTTGTTTTATGATAAAAATCAATAAACTTACGTCAGATCTTGATCTTGAAACAGTGATTGAGAATTACCACTGCTAACGTTGCTCACACAACACGTCGAACAAGTACGCAACAATGCTAGTCGTAACTTCATGAGCTCCAAACACCAATGGTGTATGCTTTAATACTTGAACCGAAAACCGATCAAACAACTAGAAGGAAAAGGGATAACAGCCTAGTGTATCCAATGCATGTTCTAGATTCGATCAGTGTTAACGTAAATAAGGGACAATAGGAATTTATTATATGCATATGAGATTATACATGCATGTAGAATATGCATGTATGTGACAATCATATAATACTCATGCAAACAGTATCATGCATGTATGTGATCACACAGATTCATGCATGCCTACCACTATTGACCTACGAATAGGATTTTAAGGGATAATACTCCTTTTATGCTTTTGCTTTATGTCGACACACGAAGTAAACCAAAAGAATATTGTGGAGTATTTGGTGATTTGTTGGTTGTGATCGAATGAATTTAATGTAAATGGGATGAATTATTCATCTTATGTGGGAGAGGAATGAGGTGTTTATATAGCAGCTCAACCCTAGTTGTAGATAAACTAGGATACCCTCATAATCCTTATCACAATACAATACTTATCCCTTGTCTCTAAAATTTATCTCAAAAACCCCTTCTAGAAGCTTATAGGGCCGGTCACAAAAGGACCCCCATAAGGTTTGGGTTTTGTCAATTTTAATCCCTTTGGTTCATATATAAATAGTCGTTTAAGTTAGTTATAAAATATAACGGTAACTAACGGTTATTTAAATAATTACGTGAAGCATATTAAACCTTAATAATAAATAAATTTATATTAAGTATTTAATAAACGTACTCTTCGTGTCTTAATGCGTGTGCCCCCAATAGGCTCACGTATTTCTAATGTATAAATTACGAAACCAACTACCATAACCCAACAGCTCCTACTTGGGAGTTGGAGTAGCAGTCAACATTTATACTGACAATTGGAAACGTCTAGCAACACTCACAATTGTCTTTAAATTAGAAATACTTGAGATAGAGTTTCAAGAACAATCTTAGCTTTTAATGGTTATAAATTACTTGCTTATAATCCATCCATTTGTTACAGATACCGTATAAACCCATGGATATGACCCTAAGTCATTCCATATAGTTTAACATTATGTTTTCTTCGTTATAAAATAATTCAGATATACCAAATGTAATCAAGATATATCTTGCATTACCTTTGGTACGGCCATACAAATTTATCTGATTAAATTTTGGAGAGGGCCCATTGTATCTTTCTGCACATATCAAGTGGAGGAACAAATCCTTTGTTGACTACAAGTGTTGTGGATGCTGCTTCACATACACTCCGAAAAATAGCTTTTATAACTACCATGTTTCAGGACAGCGTTTGGCTATAATCACAGAGTGATATCCACACATACAGAACTTGCTTGCATCTCAAGTCTAAGGACGATTTTTATAAACCATTTTTGACATTTTACTCATGACATGGATCCAAAAGTAAATGCTCGAAGGTTGGGGTATCCAATATGCATCCCTTGTGAATACATATGAGTTTGGTGGGAACAAATCCATATATTCACGGAATATAACCAACACTCACATTTGCCTTACATAACAATATTCTCATATTGTTAACCGACAATGGACATATTTAGAATGATAAGAAATCATTCATGGATTAAACATGCAAATATAGGATAACAATTTTTATATGAATGAAGAACAAATACCAAGTATCTTTATTCATCAGAAAGTAAAAAATGCTTATAATCCACATTTGGGGGGGGGGGGGGGGGGGGGGGGGGGGGGGGGGGGGGGGGGGGTTAAATAATAAAAAATAAGTTCATCCAAATACTAATAAAAACAGATATGCATGATACTAGTTAGTAAGTTGAAGTCTAATGTTTCTAACATTCTCAACTTTTCTTTTGCAAGAAAACTAAATAGTCATCTGAGTAAACTTTTCGAATACTAGTTTCAAATTTCACATATAGTGAGGGATTTGAAAGATATGATGAGTGTCTTATCTCATATGCTCATACTATTGCAAGTATCATAGTATGGAGATGTCGCAATACCTATATGGAATTTGAAAGTTCAACACATACTGACAGTCATCTTTACATGTTTCCTAAAATGTAAAGTATTCTTATCATGTAATGTGTTATGCAACAATGCTATTTGTTGAGCATATCTAGTTAGTAGATTGATCATAAATGATAAAATACTACTTTAACTAGAACTGATTATCCTCTAGCATCAGTGTACACATACAATGCTCTGCTTCATAATTCGTAAACATCTGTGTAACAGTCATCTAAATACCCTCAATTAGATATTGTTATCTAAATTCTCTCAATTAGATACTGTTGTAAGCATCATTTGCTATCAGCAAAAGTAACACGGTCACATACATAATATAATATCTACATGATGAACCCTTAGTTAAAAACACAAGGTTTCCATCCATATACTAAATTATCTCAAGTGAAATATATCATTTAAGACTTGCCTCAATGACATATTGCATTTGTGTTGGACTTAATTTCCACGTGCGTTTATCTTAATAAACACTTATTCCAATGTCGTTTGTTTTATCCTAAATTCCCAAGTGAAGTTTCATTCTAATCTTAAGGATTAATATCTAGCTTATTTGGAATGATACTTTTAATGTGTCATACAACATACGAATTTAAGAAAACAACATGGTGCTCCCACTCAATGTTAGGGGGGGGGGGGAGGGGGGGGTGGGGGGGGGGGGGGGGGGGGGGGGGGCGGTGTACTCAGGGCAATTAATTGAATCAGAATCTCTCTATAATATTGTAATTTAAATTCAAGATCCCAACTCCTAGATGCATGATCCAATCCACACTTGGATTCTTTCATCTTGTATACTATATAAAGATTATATAGACTCATAACCTTTTGATTACACATCGTCCTCACAAAAGTAATCATTAAGGAAAGAGTTTTAAATTGCCATATTTCAAATATATACTCATAACCCTTTATGATTACACATCGTCCTCGCCAAGGTAATCATCCAAGAAAGAGTTATGAACCTTAAATTTGGCTTTTAAGATCAAGAAAATCATGTATGAACAATTAGTTATCTTATATAATTAAATCACGCAAAAAAGAGATATTTAATTCATAGTCAATTGCTTGAGTAGATCAATATTCCTTATCATCAGTTCAGGTATTAAACATGTATAGCAATTTTTGTCCATACGAGCCTTTCTTCAAACAAGAAAACTCAATCTAACTCTCACAGGTTTGTGTTATTTAGTAAAGACAATCAGCTCAAAACTTGAAATGTTCTCTTTAAAGACTGCATCCTTATCATTATAATTCTAAACCATTATCAGATATCAATATGTGATAATGTATCTTAGGAATTAGCAGGTTTGAAATGATCCTCTAATTTATATTCCTCAGCATTTGGATATTTACAATATCAATCAATGATGAGGCATCCTTGCGGATTTATGATAATGAGATTCTAATAAACCTTGGTTTCGACATTTCACATGTTTAAACTAGTGTGACATTAGCAAGTGGATTTAAAGGTATATGTATTTTTGTTCTTGAATATCTTCAGATTTGTAGATCTCCCACTTACTTTTTGTAAGGAGATGATATGTAAGATAATTCTCTAAATACCAAGTATTTAAGCAACAATAAATTGTTCTTAATTGGGACAACAAAATACATTTTACAGTTCTATCTTGTTAATAATATGCTTCATAAGATATTAACAAATTTCAGAACTTTAATCAAGACATAATGAGATTTATCCTAATCCATAAATAAATTATATCTTGAATACCTTCTAGGTTGAAACTTTATTGAGTGTATCCATGACACACGCAAAATTCTAACCTTGATCGATTTTTGGAGGTAGGGCAATTAAAGTTATCAGAAATCAAACAATATGAATATAGTTTGTTTCAACACTTTAGACACACCATAATAATGTGGTATTCTATGAGTATTGGAATTGTGAGACTCTATCTAAATTCCGTTAGATAACTTAAATTTGATTGGCTTTTAAGGACTGCATCTTATCATTCATAATTCTAAGACCTTTATCAGATTCAAGATGTGATAATGTATCCTAGCAATTAACAGGTTTGAAATGATCCTCTAATTTATATTCCTCAGCATTGATATTACAATATCAACAAGTGATGAGGTCATCCTTGCGGATTTAAGAATGATAGTTCTAAATATACTTTGGTTGACATTTCCTTGTTTAAACCTTAGTGTGACCTTAGCAGTGAATTTAGAAGGGTTATTAGTTTTGTTCTTGAATATCTTCAAGATTTGTAGATGCTCCCACTTACTTTTGTAAGTAGAGAAAATTCTCTAAATACTAAGTATTTAAGCAACAATAAATTGTTTTTAATTGGGACAACAAAATACATTTTACAGTTCTCCTCTCTAGCTTGTTAATAATATGCTTCATAAGATATTAACAAATTTCAGAACTTTAATCAAGACATAATGAGATTTATCCTAATCCATAAATAAATTATATCTTGAATACCTTCTAGGTTGAAACTTTATTGAGTGTATCCATGACACACGCAAAATTCTAACCTTGATCGATTTTTGGAGGTAGGGCAATTAAAGTTATCAGAAATCAAACAATATGAATATAGTTTGTTTCAACACTTTAGACACACCATAATAATGTGGTATTCTATGGGTATTGGAATTGTGAGACTCTATCTAAATTCCATTAGATAACTTAAATTCTTTAGCAAAAATGCGTAGTCAATTGGGTGTCGAGCCAAATTGAAATACACATATTTTAAAACCAAGTGGCATGCTACAATTGTATAATTTCTTGAAATAAGCTAGAACTCTATGTTCATGTTGTTCACAAGAAGACAAAACAATTCAAGAATTTTCATGTCATGTGTTTAACAAGAAAACAAAACATGTCAATTATACATTATATGTTTTTGAATAATTCAAGGACTTCACATTATGTGTTATCAAGAAGACATAACAATTGTACTACATACTTTATGTTATTAGTCATTGAGTAATTCAAGAACTTTATAATTAAGTCTTAGCAAGCAAACATAATTATACTAACTAAAGTAATCATGAACGCAAACTCTCGAGTTCAATAGTAATTTCAAGTTAATTTCATACTTCAAAAACATGATTATTATCATTAACCATGATTATATTGACTAAATCATGTAGTCAATTAGATGAAGTAGTTTTATTATTTATATCTTAGACTTTATAATGAATAGGCAACAAACATCCTTTCGGGTGATTTAAGTCCCTAGTAGATTGATTAGCTTTCTTATCTTGCGTCAAGAGAAACCTATTATCATATGTTATATGTTTTTCCTTGCACACATTTAAGATTTCTCCCACTTGTGTATGGGACAACATTATCTAAGGTAAACAAACAATACGACAAGCGCTCAATTGTAGAAACAATATGATAGTGTCATAGATATTACAAGTAGATTTCAAACTATAATGTTTAATAAGGAATTGTAGATTATTATTCTATAGATAACATTTCGGAAAGCAACCTCAGATATGGAACTTGTTATCATATAAAATAAAATGCAATCTTACTTAAACATGTGTTTGTTCATATTCGGAAAGTAATTAATTATTTCAAAGAAAGCTAGAAATAATATGGGCAACTAACCAGGAAATAAATCTTGTAGCTCCTATTGGATTTGACACCATTACAATAATGTCATTTCAGTAATAAAATGCAAAACTCCCACTGGATTTGTCAACATTGTAAGTGTTACATCACTAGTAGAAATCAAATAGCAATTTATTTTACTTCCTATCTCTAGAATCCGACAAGTAGCAATGTACTTAGGTATTGAGCAGAGAATATGAAATTCTATCTTGGTAGATGAGGGACTAGCCATTTACGCTTCCTTTTAACTTGAATATTTAGCATGCAATTCCTCCTTTATTGTCTGCATAGCCACAAGGGTGTTTAGCACCTTAAGGAATAATGTGAGTCAAAAAAAACCTAGCAGATATGTTAGTAATTTCTTTACTCATTGCGGTTTAAACTCATACATAGTGACAAATGCAAGATGTAATTTATTTTGGTAGCTATAGACAAAATGTTCTCTATGATTACTTAAAATATTTTATCTTTCAATTATTTCAAAGCCAAAAGAAGGTAATGAAAGATCAGAAAATTGAGTTAAACTTGTAACTGAAAATTTTAGTTATAATCCTATCTATTCTTGTCAACCAAGAGTAAAGATAGAAGTGAGGTCTCACCTTTTCTTACTAGGAAAAGAGACTATGTTCATCTTTTAAAGAAAAACAAACTTTTATTTACGAATTATATTGCAAAACACAATTAATTAGAACATATAAAATTCAATTTAGTATTTTTGATAATTAAATTCTTAATAGAATTAACTACATAATTAATTTACTAATCAAGACTGAAGGAGGTGGGAATGGTGAATCAACTTAATAAAAAGAATAAAAATAAAAAAAAAAAGACCTCATCACTTATTAGCAAAGGTCCTTTACCCAGTGCGTAAACATAGGGCAAGAGGTAAGCGTCTAGCGTTAATTGCATTTTAATGCAACTCTTAGATTTATGATACTTGCCAAAAAAACATTAGTCAGCATGTAATAATGTTTGAGAGCATTTTTAGTATCATCTTATGCCTCGGGTCCAAGGTCTGACCAAGCCTACTCGAATTAAGTCGACCAAGCAAGAACGCGCAAAAATCGCCAGAGGTCTGACCAGTGCACGAAATTCGCCATGGGTTGGAATAGCCCTAAGGTCTGACCAAAGCGATCAAGCCAAATGCACGTGTTCCTGGTTGGCTGGCATAGACTTAAAATTTTCAAAGGGTATGCACATAAATGTGTAAAAAACGTATACAAAGAAGCATGCAAACGACTTTGTAGCACTTATTTTATAAAAACTTTTTACTAGGCGACATTGTAGTGATTCATAAGGTTCTCGGTAACTCCAATCGAACGCACAAAGAAGCAGAGAAACAGGTCAGCGCGAAGCTTATTAAAAACCTTATTTCTTTAGGGAATTACGTAAAAAATAGCCCGCCTTAAACTTCTCTTTTAGTTTGTTCTAATGGATGAGCCGTACTTCCCATAGATCTATAATGTCCAATTTTTAATTCATGAAAAACAAGTTTCATAGTTTAATGTCTTATTAATTTCTTCAAAAATGAATTTTCACTAAAAGAAAAAAAAAAACAAGAAAAAGAAAAAAAAGATAAAAAAGAAAAAAAAAAAAGAAAACAAAAAAAAAAAACGAAACAAATAGCAGGATACCATGAACATGATATTTATGCGTGTGAATTAATTGACCGGTTAATATCATCTTTCTCTATAAGTATTAGTCTGTATTGCATATTGATTAGGCGTGTAAACAAGTAAACAAATATGCATATCAAGATACATAATACAAGATGACATTAATTAAACAAGTAAACATGTAAAATCCGAGTTCTCTTGCGAGTCTTTCCCAAATGGAGAACCATAAGACCCTCACTAGGTTTTCAGCTTAGTACCTAGATCGCCCCATGCACCACATAAATTTGTGATTGAGTGGGTCTTATAGCCGGAATAGAAAACAATTAAAAGGGGAACATGCATACTAAATTAACAATATTAATTTTCACTTTTAATCCTCTATTAACATTTAATAATATTGCTCAAGATCTATATCTTCATATTTTATTCATCTTATGGCAAGGATTTGCATATCATTGTCATATTTTGCTAGTAAAACATAAATAAAATATAAAACGCAGCAGATCATAGCATATGTTTCAATGATAGGCATGTAAACTAGGTGTATAATTAAAACATAACGCGTAGCCCATAAAGCTAAAACGAGGATATAATTCAAAAGTGTAACCCTAATACCAAAACGAGTTGACTCGTGATGCCACTGTTGGGATTTAATAATCTAGGTAACCAGTTTAGCTACGAGTACGACATAGAATTAACATTTAATAAAGTAAACAAGTAATTTACTAACCTTTTGTTTAATGATAAAAATCAATAAACTTACGCCTGATCTTGATCTTGAAACGAGTGATTAAATTACCACCTCTACGGTTGCTCACACAACACGTCGAACAAGTACGCAACAATGCTAGTCGTAACTTCACGAGCTCCAAACACCAAGTGTATGCTTCTTTTACTTGAACCGAAAACCAAAACAACTTGTGTTTAAAGCTTGCTTAAACACGATTCGAATACGCTTAGGTATGCATTCGAATCTGCCTAAACAATGAGAAGGGAAAAAAACTCATTGGATGCAATTAAATATTACATGTAAGTTTGACACAAACATGCGTATGTAAATATTTAAATTGCATGCAAACTATAAATTCATTGTTTTTGCCATGTAGGGTCGAATGGAAAAAACCTTTATGGTTTTATATATTCTATCGATTAGTGGAACAAAGGAAAGCAGAAAGAATAATTTTTTCTTAGGGATAATGTGTTGTGAATCGAGTGTCGCTATTATGAGGGTTAGGAGTTTGTTTATATAGCACCCAAATTCTAGTTGTAGATAAACTAAGATACCCTCATAATCCTTATCACAATACAACTCTTATCCCTTAACTTTAAAATTGATCCCAAAACCCCCTTCTAGAAGCTATATGGGTTGGTCAACAAGTGACACCCACAAGGTTCGGGTTTTGTCAATTTTAGTCCCTTCGGTTCATATTTAAATAGTTGTTGAGTTAGTTATAAAATATAACGGTAACTAACGGTTATTTAAATTATCAACGCGAAGCATATTAAAACCTTAATAATAAATAAATATATATTAAGTATTTAATAAACGTACTCTTCGTGTCTTACGTGTGTGCCCCCAATAGGCTCACATATTCGTAACGTATACGTGCTATCCGACTACCATAATCCAACAGCTCCCACTTGGGAGTTGGAGTAGCACCTAACACTTATACCTATAATTGGCAAAGTCTAGCAACCCACACAATTATGTTTACATTAGGAATATTATGAGATAAGAGTTTCAAAAATCATCTCAGCTATTTAATGGTTAATTAATTTCTTGCTTAATCATCATCCCTTTGTTTCAGATACCGTTAAACCATGGATATGGATCCTAACTCATTCCATATAGTTTAACATTATGTTTCTCGTTATAGAAATAATTCAGATATACCAAATGTAATCAAGAATCATCTTGGATTACCCTTTGGGTACGGCCATACAATTATCTGATTAATTCTAGAGAGGCGCCATGGTATCTTTCTGCAATTTAAACAATTGGAGGAACAAATTCTTTATTGACTACAAGTGTTGTAGATGCTGCTTCACATCACTTCCAAAAATAGCCTTTATGACTACCTGTACCATTACTTAACACCCAAATAGTTGGTTCCGCTGCGTGTAAATTTGGGGGTGTTAAAGATTGGTACCAGAGCCATAAGTTATAGAGAACTAGGTCAATTTCAAAAACCTAAACTATAACTTTCTTTTCTTATTTTCGCGCGCAAAGACTCTTCGTGATTCCTGCTCAAGTCTTGCTTGTGATTACCATTTTAGTGTTTATACATTGCGGGTGCATTATTGCTAAGTATTTATTAAATAAATACTATGATTCATATCGAAGTATACATTGATTGTTAAACTTTATATTAAAGTCTTCTATTGCATTTATTTACATGTTTAAATAAATCATTATTAAAATAATCATATTCATTTTAATGCATTGTGTTCATTCGTATGTTGCATAAATTTTATATATGTAGTGACCTTACATATTTTTATCCATGCACGTACTGTGTCCGATTTCTCATGCTCACTTTTCTAAGCGTTATTGCTATTTCGTTCCTGTGTGTAATAACCAATTACACATGCTCGTTCGATTCGAACCGAATATTTTACCCAACTTACTTTTATCGGTTGTCCGTACCTTCGCGGTACGATTGTTTGGGGTTACATAAGTGTTTTATCCAATGAGATTTTTACAATTGTCGTTTTATTACTCGTGCGCTTTACTTTCTTTATTTAACTCCTTTTAAGCTATTCATATAGATATCCGAATTGCTTTTCGACCGGGTGCGCTTATTCACGAGAAACATCTTGGATAAATTCTTGAAATCATATTGAATAATATTGTGGATTTTCACAATCTTTTCGTTGGCTTTTCATGTCACCGTTTTACACGACATCCGAATATTGTGTCAATTTGTTTATCCTACCGGTCATTTCCTTTCTGACCCTGAGTTGTAACACTCGTTTATACTCCGGGAACGCCATTGTCATCTTGTGACTCATCGTCTAGAATGTGACGGTTGATTGGAATACGAATTTACTTGTATAAATTTCTATCATCCATTTTCCATTAAGAACCTCCTTGCTCGGGGAGCGCGATCATTAACGTTTTCATCCTTCTTTTTCATCCTTGGGACATACTTTTTGATTTTGAAGAATCGCACCACCAATGAGAACTTTCATATCCTGCATATTGAATTCTATGTCAAGGACGTCATGCACCGTTTTGCTTTCTATTCGTGTTGTTGGTATTCTTGAAGCATTTTTATGCTATTTTTATATGCCTATTAGTATAATTTATTTTCGTTGTTTGGAATCCATAAGACATGTGTGTATATATAAGTTGTGATTATTTTAAATGTGTTGGTATAATAAGTTAGATGATGGGGAGTAGGATTGGCGCAGTGATGAGAATTTTGAGGAATTTTGTTGAAATTTTGATTGGTGTGTCGAAAAATATATTTAGTGCAGAAAATTAGAATGTGGTTTAAGGATGTTGTAAAATTTTTTATAAAAGTTAGGCTTAAAAAATATGTTTGTTAGTACCTGTTGAGATGGGTCATTTTGATTATAAAATTCGACACGGTAACATCTCAAAAACGAAGTTTTTATGGCCATCGAAGTTCAGTTTTAGTAATCGTTTAAATTAAATTCAAAAACTATTCTTATTAGGTAGATGCTGTATATGCAGTTTTTCGAGTGACGTTTCGGGCCCTTTCTGGTCCGAACCGGCCTTCCGTTAAAACTAAGAAGTTGTTTAAAATGTCATTTTACTTTTCCGCAAGGACGACCAAGTCAAAATGAGTAATGATGGGTCTAAAAGCTAGAGCAAAATCTGCGTTTTTCGTTTTATTTAAGTTGCATCAGACCTGATATAAGGGCGTTTTCGTCCATTTCTGTCGAGTTTTGGGTCTCGGGTAAAACTACAAAGTTGTTTAAAATGCCGTTTTACTTTTTTTTTCGCCTTATGGCGGGTCAAAAACACAAATACAAGGCTGCGTTTTATAATAATTTTCTGCAGAAACTTGCAGGGGTATTTTGGTTATTTTCTATCGAGTTTCGGCCTTCGGCTAAAACTAAAAAGTTGCCCGGAATGTCGTTTTACATAAAATTTCTTTTGAGTCCGAGTCGTGAAAATGTATTTTTGCGGGTCGTTTTGAACGGGTCAGAATCTAAAAAATTTATAATAAAAGTCAAACTTGGAAACAAATTTTGATTTAAAAGGTCAAAGCTGATAGGATTATTAAAATATGGTATTTAGGCGTTTTGATTTGTTTGAGCTCGTAAAACTTCAATGAATAGTATTTTACAACAAATAAGTGTTTGGGTGCGTTTGGTGATGTGTAAAAATAGTAATTTTGGGTTCGTGTCGCCTATATATACTTGATGACTTATGAAGTAAAGTTAATTGGATTAAAACTTGTGGTTGAGTTAATATTGTTTGGAAAAAAAAAGATGACAACATTTTTACGAGTCAGTATTAACGTCTTAATTTTCTAAGCTTTACAAAATCGAAAACTTTCCAAAAATAGAAACTTTCCACAAATAAATTTTTTTTCGCGATAATGGTGTAATTCAAAAACGAATAGTATACTTTCTTAAAAGCATGTTTTTGTCAATAACTTAGGAGGTGCACACAATATGAATTCGTTATTCTTTTATATTTTATGGACTTAAGTGTCATTTTTATTTTATTTTCCTTTTCCTAAATACGAACACATGATTTGGTGGGCGTGGTTGTAATTTATGTATTTATATCCTCCACGCCATCGATATCATGTATCCATGACGATTCAGTAAACCTTTGGAAGCCCATATCTTATGGGTAACCATTTACTTTGTAAGTCACTTCTTACTACTCTTATGCAAACCACTTACTATTTTATAAGTTAATGTAATGTCACATTATGAAATTTAAATTGCTATCGTTTTACAAATGATTTTACTTGGGTTTTATAAAATATTTGTTGTAACCTTTTTAAATTTTCTTATTTATCTAGCAAATTACTTTACCTGCATATTATAAAGAGTTTCATACATTATTTCTAAACGGTATGGTTATACAAAAAAAAAAGTAAATACATAAATAAATAACCCTAATTTGACGAAACTGAGCATTGCATTGCTAGTCCTTAATTATACATAGCCTGATCACCTATGTATAATTTGGGAGGAGCCATGCAAGGTTGAATAGTGGTCACCGTAAGATCTTGATAAAAATAGACTTTTACCTGTATTTAAAAAAAAATAAAAATTTATGTGTGGTATGCAAGTAGTAGAAATTAGGGACATCCACATATGTGCCCTTATCATTTCTCTAACGAATTACCCACCTATGGGTACGTTCTTTCTTAACAATCGTCATTCTAATTTTCCTTTCTTTCTCTCCATGATGGAAATTCTCTAGACCGCTCGTATCGACCATTAATACCCAACTTGGAAGTTCCGACGTTTCTATGCTTTCTCCTCGACCAACATTCTTTGAGTAGGGTTGGTGAATCTCCGGGATGCCTCCGGATGTGATTAATGAAGTATGAATAAATGAGTTTACGTATATCCGCCATGATGTTCGTCTTCCTTTTGACTCAAAATTTGTTTGTGCGATCCATGCGTTGACTTCTCTCTTTTAGTATCCAACTACCTTGTCTCCTGTTGTACAAGTCCGATCAAAAACTTTCTTCGATTTGTGTTGTATGGATTGTCTTTTTTCGGTTGTGCTCGAACGCCGCAAAAATTATTGGGCCTGATCGGGTGGACGTCTTTTGAATTGACGACTTGATAAATTTTCTTTTGCCTGTTTTATTATCGCCGACACTTATATTCTATTCATTCCTTTAAGGACCTTCACGGCTTTAAATTTATGCCCTCATACCATTGCCTACACCTTATGTGATTGTTGTCACATGTTCTACCTTCGTTGCTATCTTGTTACTCTGCCAAACCCCGAGCACGTTCCATGTCTACCTTTGATGCGCTAAATACCTTCACGAATTTTATAAATTTTCAAGTTTTTATGAAAATGTTACGAATTTTCACAAGTGTCTAAGTTACCAAAATGACCTTCTCAAGTTAGAGTCGGTTCTAAACATCCTCCTTTGTACAATCTATAACTAATGTTTAAAATGACACAAATGCCATACCTGTGAAGTATACATGTGTTATAATCACATTTTTAATCATAATCTTAATGAAATGACCAGATTTAAAATTTGTTTCAACAAATGATTCTTACAGAATTGGAAAAAAAAAAAATAAATAAAAAAAAAAAATGTTTTCTAAATCGTAACTGCGGAATCCACGAGTGTTTTAACAAAGCCTTTATACGTACCTTTATCTCAAAGGTTTTCAAAAGCACCAAAGTGATTATTGAACATATTTTACTTTCAATTGAATACACCTCTTTGGTCAGGAAAAACCAATAAGTTATATTAAAAATGTTTGACCCACTAAGTGCATGGATATCGCCTTAATCTCTCAACATGTGAAATAGTTTTAAAAAAAAAAACTTTTTACTAGTGATTTCATTTTCAAATCACCAAACCCTTAATAAATCCTTATAATGAAATTTTCATCATTTTAAGAATGACTTAACATTTTAATTCCATAACCGAACAAACTTCACATTTTCATAATCTAGAAAGTGCCTAAGCCTAGTTTTAAAACAAAATTAAAACAAGTACTCTTACTCTTCCTCTCGATCGACCGTCGGTGATTAAAACAAAATAAAAAACCGGGACGGGTTTTTCTAATGTGACATTCCGTATTTTAATGTCAGTATGTAATTCATACCTTGTTCTTATTTTCTAGTAAAGTAAGAATTGGGTTATAAGATCCACCAAAGTAGAAAGCCTTAATCGGATGTGTATGGTAGGTAAGCTCAAAAGCTGTTCCCGACCCTGTCAAGGGAGATGCCAACTGGCTCTTGTTAATCTTAAGTTGTTTTAGGCATTTTATCCGTTTAAGTGTTTACCGTGTTATTCTATCTTTGAAATCCCCCGGCGACTTTAATAGCCAATTTTGACATCGTTCGTTAAAATTCATGTATTAGTCACGATTAGTCAAAACCTCATGTTTTCGCTTAAAATCGTACTTTTATTTATAAACGAGAAGATTTCTTCAGAAACAATTACCCGTAACTCTTCTTGAGCAAGTGTAAAGCGAATAGGAGAAATCGAGCGTCGGGACATCACTCCCGTAAGGAGGGAGAATGTAAAACCCCGTATTTAAGGTCACTACTTTTTCCGAATTTATAATTATTCCCTAGATTTTAAATAAATTCATTTATTTATTTTAGTCGGTTTTTATTAAAATCGTCATTTAATTCTTTCGCGAATTTAATATTTTTATTTTTAATCGTTACCGATCGAGAAATCAACGAACCCCGTATTTTAATTGTGAAAATTTTTAAGTTTTTATTTAATATATTTTTCCTTTATTTATTATTTTTATATTCTATTCGTGTCAGGTCGAACCAAAATTAATAATTATGTTTTTATAAAAATTTAACGGGTCGGGTTAATTTTAGAGCCGAGTTTTAAAAAGTGTATCGTTTAACAAAAATTGGGCCGAAGCCCATCCTCCTTTTTCTTTTGATTTCCGAAAACCATAAGCCCAAACAATACACCCATATTTTTTTTATGTGTCAAGCCCACATTAATATTTTTATAAACTTTTCCATCTTTTTATAAAATCCAAGTCCAATACCATTTAGTTATAAACCTAACCCACTCTTTCTTTTTTTATATAACCGAACCAAACAAACACATACCCTTATTTTTTTATAATCGAAACAATACACACACACATAGATTACAACGACCAATTTTTTTTTGTCTCCTCCTTATTTTTTTTCTGTTCGAGCTAGAGTCCACTAAAACCACCTAATTTATCACCAAATATCTTTCCCAAACTCGCTCATTCCATCTTAAAATCAATCATAAACTAAACCTTAACAACAATAAACCTCCATGCATAAAGTTCTATCAAGATTTTAATTTTTGAAGATTTTTAATTTTTAGGGTGTTGATCTAATTAAGAGTAATTGAAGTATCAAGGGTTTAATAACAAGGTTGTGTGCACGATTTGGTTGGGTAAAATCAAGATTTTGGGTCCTCCTTTGTCTCATCTTGTGTTCGGCCAACATATCAAAACCACTAGGTTTGTGGTTTTGATCATTTACTTGTATCCCTATCTTTTTGTAAGTATTTTTCTTGATTTTGATTTGGTTTATTGAATGTATATGCATGCATGCTAAATTTGATATTTGGGAATCCATGATTAATTTGTGAAGAAGATGAGTTTTGATCTTTTAGAAGGTTTGAGAATGATTTCATAGGTTTAGTATGAGTTATAGGTTAGTCTAAGCATATTGAAAGTGTTTGTGGGGCAAAATAATGATGTATTGAAAGGGTTTTATAACCCTTAATTAGGGCAGAAAGTTTGGACTAAAAATCAGCGGGTTTAGTGTGTTGAGAACCAAGATTTTAGTGTCTAGAATGGTAGAGGTCGTTCCAATGATCGTTTTGGTATAAATTAGAGCTTCTAACTCTTAAAAACGAAAAAGTTATGGCCGATTCTAGTTAGGAAATGGTTTCGGCAATTTTCAGAAAATGGCAGCTTTTATATCCGAATTTGGGTCAACTTTGCGATGTTATAATATTGGTCATGCCAAAAGATTTTCTAGGTTTTCAGGACCCTAAAGTTATCTACTTCGAGTCTACTTTCAAACGAACTAGGCCTCGTCGATTTTTAAGATGTAAAAGTTAGTCAAAACCTTTGTACAAGATTAAGTGTTAAAACTGTGTAGGCTGTCCAGAAATTCGATTGCAAAGATGCTGTGAGCAGGCGGGTCAAAACTTGATATTTTTGGACGAAATTTAAACTGAAGATTGTACATAATATGTGTGAGCTACTGTATTTTTTTCAGATTTTTATAAAATTTTTAAGGGCACCTGCTGTTGCCAAACTTTTGATAACTTTCAGCAGGCCCTGTTTCGAGCTAGTTACAATAAGCTAGAGTTAACGAAAGGTAAAATTTACTTAGAACCTTTGGGGCAAGTGTGGTAGTAAGTTAAGATGTATATGAACCTTGAGAATGAGTATAAGCAAGTGTTGAGGCCATATGGTAAGTCGTTAAGCGGTAACTAGTTGCTAGTGAATCGACGAAATTTTCAGAAAATAAGTAACCAATGGAAATAATAAATGAAGTATGGATTACATGGATTCCCAATGAACAAACTATCATGCATATAATATAATAAGTTGCATAATTTATGTAATTCGAATATTAATAATATATTATTAATATTAAAAGGTCGTGGTTAATTTCCAGCGTTTTACCTTTTTATGATTCTCGATTGGCGTTGCTTCTATTCATGGTGAGTTCATAGCCTCGCCTTTATAACTTTAAATGTTTTCTTAAACCCCGCGAGGGAGATACATGCTACTTTATCAAATTGAACACAAGTTGTTTTCCATGTATGCTGGACCCGAATATATACCTTGATTGCATTAAGTACCTCTTGTCAAAAGACTTCAATCGTGAACCGTCAACTACCTATGATGGGTAGCCGCTGTTATAATTAATAGATCTATGAGCTTGACAACCCGGTTCGGTGTTTGGGGATACGCCCGTGTCAGGGACCCCAATGTTCGAACATATTGTATTCGAGATTTTATTAGGTATATGACAAGATACCTAGCCTGGGGGCATTATTATTGTTTGTGAGCATATGAAAATATATATGCATGATCTAAAATGATCCATATTTCGTCCATGGGATCGGTGTCACGAGTTTAATGCAATTTATCTGAAATGACTTGTATGATCAACAAGTTCATCATTAAATCAATATTTATGCTTGTGTTCTAAATTATTCATATAAACTCTATGATTTCACTCAACGTTTCGTTGACTTTTTAGCATGTTTTATCTCAGGTAATCAAGGATAAAGGCTTGGAGGCTCAAGAGAAGGATTTGCGCTAAACTTTTGTTCATCATTTTAAAATCCATTCCTTAAATGAAAACTTGTTTCAGTTTGTTTATGTCAAACTTGTATAATATTATGGTAACGGTGCTTTGGGACTACGCTTTTCAACTCTATAACCAAGGAATGGAAATGTTTGCTTGTTTTTTTTAAAACGTCTCTTCGAGTCGTTCTTTATATCTTGTGACTATTGTACTATTACTTAACACCCAAATAGTTGGTTCCGCTAAGGGAAAAACCATTGAGGGTTAGAGCATTAGTTATGACGGCTCACACCGACTTACCACAAAGAATACTTAATGCTCAAACAGAAGCCATGAAGAAAGAGAACGTGGAAGCGGAGAAACTGGGAAGACTACTTAAGCCAATATTCGAAATTCGATCTGATGGGATTCGATACTTTGATAAGCGGGTATGGCTGCCGTTGTATGGAGGATTAAGAGAATTAATCATGCACGAATCGCACAAGTCTAAATATTCGATTCACCCAGGGTCTAATAAGATGTATCAAGACTTGAAGAAACTCTATTGGTGGTCGAATATGAAAGCTGAAATTGCCACCTACGTTAGCAAGTGCTTGACGTGCGCCAAGGTAAAGGCAGAACACCAGAAACCATCCGATTTGCTCCAACAACCTGAAATCCCTTAGTGGAAGTGGGAGAAAATAACCATGGATTTTGTTACGGGTCTCCCGAGGACCCCAAATGGTCATGACTCGATCTGGGTTATCGTAGATCGGTTAACTAAGTCGGCTCACTTTTTACCGATAAAGAAGACCGATAGTATGGAAAAATTAACCCAATTATACTTAAAGGAAATCGTGTGTAGGCATGGAGTGCATGTGTCAATAATATTCGATCGAGATAGCCGTTTTGCATCAGGTTTCTAGGGATCACTTCAAAAGGCCTTGGGAACCGAGATAAATATGAGCACGGCTTACCACCCGAAGACGGATGGTCAAAGTGAAAGAACAATCCAGACTTTGGAAGATATGTTGCGAGCATGTGTAATTGACTTTGGTAGTAGCTGGGATCGACATTTGCCCTTAGTCGAGTTTTCCTATAATAATAGTTACCATGCGAGCATCAAGGCTGCTCCATTTGAAGCACTTTATGGACGGAAGTGTAGATCGCCTATTTGTTGGAGTGAAGTCGGTGATAGTCAACTAACAGGACCGGAATTAATCCGAGAAACGACGGAAAAGATTGTTCAAATCAAGAATCGCCTACTGACTGCTCGTAGCCGTCAAAAGAGTTATGCGGATGTTCGACGTAAGCCGATGGAGTTTGATGTGGGAGACATGGTAATGTTAAAGGTATCGCCTTGGAAAGGCGTGATTCGTTTTGGTAAACGTGGTAAGTTGAGTCCACGGTACGTTGGGCCTTTCAAGATTATTGATAGAATTGGTCCAGTGGCATATAAGTTGGAGTTACCCGATGAACTCCGTGGAATTCATAACACATTCCATGTTTCAAATCTCAAGAAGTGTTTGGCGGATGAGAATCTGATTATCCCGCTTGAAGAAATTCAACTTGATGACAAATTACACTTCATCGAAGAGCCGGTGGAAATTATGGATCGTGAAGTGAAACAACTCAAACAAAGCCGGATTCCCATAGTTAAGGTTCGATGGAATTCGCGACGAGGTCCAGAATTCACATGGGAAAGAGAAGATTACTTCAAGAGCAAGTACCCTTATCTTTTCTCGAACAAAAAGAATACGAGTATGAAGAATCGAGCACCGGGACGGCGCTCCCGTAAGGTGGGGAGGATGTAAAACCCCGTGTTTAAGGTCACTACTATTTCTAATCTCATAATTATTTTATAAATTTTAAAGAATTTACTTTTTCATTTTAGTTGACTTTTATTAAAATCATCGTTTCAATTATTCGTGATCCATGCTTAGAATTATTATCCGTCTCAAACCCTACGTAATTTAAGTTTTCAAAAAAGTATCTCATATGATGTAAAACTATTTTTATTTTGTTCGTTTTCACTTCGTGGTTCTGCCTTAACTCTCGGAATATTTTACGTTTCTACCCACCTATCTTAAGATTTATACCCTAAACAATAAAAATATTATCAATAAAATCAAAAATTTGTCACCACCACCACATAGGTGGTGTGGCATGAAGAGAAGCAACAATCTTTATAAAACCAAACCATTCACTCTTACTTGCACATAGTTGATAAAAAAAATCATCACCTCTCTTGCTCTTGTTCTTGCCGTCCCACTTCACCACTCCAACACCCATTTCACCAAAAATTTCTACACCAATCTCTTGTTATTCTTGCACCATCTTATTTCTCATATCATAAGCTACATTTGAAGACCCTAAAACCTTATATTTGAGAAGTTTAGTGGTTGAACTAAATCATCTTGTAGAAGAGGCTATGCATGCGTTGGTGATGATGCTCTAGTGGTATTGAGTGATTTTCAATCATGGGTTTTGTTGTTGTCATTGGTTGATCTTGTGGTCACATTTGTTATAGTAAGGATCTATTTTGATTTCTTGAAATTTTCTTATAAAAGCTACATTTTAATTTGATTACCTATTGTAAAATATATATTTTTATGTTAATAAGATGTGTGACAACTTGGTATGGCATTGTATGCACTAGTGGTGAGGTCAAAATCATTGAGAAAGTGTGTTGGTAAAGTGGGTTATAAAACTATTTTAGGTCAGTAGCTTGTTGGGCTTAATACGAATTATTTTTGGCTTGTGGTCTACTGGAAAATTCATATTTTAGGTAGATAAACATTTGTATATTATGTGGTGAGTTGGATGGGGCCGTATCTCTTCCGGATGAAGGATTTATGGCCGTTTTACGGAAACTAGTCAAATCTGGATAGTTGTAAGGAAAACGGGTTAAACACCAGATTTTTCTACTAAAATGTTGGGTTTAAAAACATAGATCAGTAGTAGACACCTTAGGCTAACACCTCCAAAAGGATTCACATCAATAGATTTCACGGTTTATAATTCATAGCCGTTTCCGTAAGGGGTTTTAGTCTTGTAATAATTCTGGTTTGGTAATCATGTACTAAAATGGCTTTTTCTAAAAATTGGTAAACAACTAGAGAGTATGGTTTAACATTCTGGAAACTAGATTCAAAGGGATTTCCAATTGTGGAAATCTTAGGTCCATAACTATAATGGCTAAGAGATATGGGCCTAACAAGACCGCCTAAGACAGAAAATTTATTTCATCCCAAGGTTCCATAGTAAAAGGGGGCCTAATAAGTATAATATTAAGTGCACTAATATTAAATTGGACTTAGTGGATAATATTAAAAACATTACCTCAGGTTATAAGTCAATTAATGGGATTAGTGATTAAACTTAAGCTTAAGCGCAATGCCATACTTACATAAATAACGTATTTCACTATCGTATAAACTAGTAATACTTTTTCAAACTTATTTTCTTCACATTACTAAGACGCGTTGTGTATTTTAGGTGGTGCGTAAGGGATTTTCTCTCGTTCAAGACTTATTATACTTCTGATCTCTTTGATATCTTAGTGAGTTCATAGCCTCGCCTTTATAACTTTAAATGTTTTCTTAAACCCCGCGAGGGAGATACATGCTACTTTATCAAATTGAACACAAGTTGTTTTCCATGTATGCTGGACCCGAATATATACCTTGATTGCATTAAGTACCTCTTGTCAAAAGACCCCAATCGTGAACCTAACTACCTATGATGGGTAGCTGCTGTTACAATTAATAGATCTATGGGCTTGACAACCCGGTTCGGTGTTTGGGGACATGCCCGCTCTAGGGACCCCAAGGTACAGACATATTGTATTCAAGATTTTATTAGGTATATGACAGGATACCTAGCCTGGGGGCCTTATTATTATTATTTGTAAGCATATGAAAAGATATATGCATGATCTAAAATGATCCATATTTCGTCCATGGGATCGGTATCACGAGCTTAATGCAATATTTCTGAAATGGCTTGTATGATCAACAAGTTCATCATTAAATCAATATTTATGCTTATGTTCTAACTTATTCATATAAACTTTATGAATTCACTCAACCATTGTGTTGACTTTTTAGCATGTTTATCTCAGGTAATCAAAGCTAAGGACTTGAAACTTGGGACGAAGAGGAGGAAGTTACGCTTAAGAATGAATTTTGTTAAAATAATTGATTTCCATTCCTCAAAAACAATGTCTTTATATTTTATTGAACACTTGTGTCTTGTTAATTTTATGTTGGGACAACGCTTGCACTCTGAACTTGCTTTTGGAATGGAACATGTTTGATAACGTCTCTTTTTGAGTCGTTCTATATAATATATGACTGTTGTACTTATTATTAACACCCCATTGTTGGACCCGAATCTTGCTTTAAATTTGGGGGTGTTAAACTTTAAGCACGAAACATGGACAATATTAGATTATAATCCAAGTCCGTTGAACCCGACTAGCCTATTACTTAACAAGACTAACTACAACTAATAACACCGATAACATTCTTGTTTGACTTATATAAAATTAAGGCTAACAATCTCCCCTAATGTTGAGGTCTTCTTTGATCTCCCTAATGTTGACGTTCTTGATGGAGGTTATCTTGATTTGACTTTATCTTCCCCACTGTTGAAGATATGACGTTTGGTATTGCCTTATTTGGTCTTGTCCCTTTGTTTTTCTTGTTTGTAATGGCTTTATTCATTACATGCTTTGTGATCTTGATCTTGAGCTTTATATTTGACTTTGAGCTCTTGAGAATTCTTTATTTGCCATCATCTCCTTGACTTGAAATCATCTTGAATTTAACTTTCTTGATCTACTTGGGCTTCTTTGACCGACATACTCATACTTGTTGCATTCTTGTTTGTGTCTTATATTATCATAAGGGTAACAATCTCCCTCAAAATACGGTTCTTGATTTGACTTTGAAGATCTTTAAGTAGTTTAGTAATCCAACAATTTGATGCTGAATGTTTGACTTTGGAAAGCTTGAGCATGTGTATGTGGTATATGTATTCGACTCTGATGGTAAATGATTGCACACCGACGTTTGAATCTACATTAAAAAGGTTAGTAATAAACAAACTATATGGACAAAAGTGGTCTTTGTCACTTCGATAGATTACGGTTTGCATTAACTACTGTTCCGTTAATCTGTATAAATACTGCCTGTGATCAGATAGAAATTCATATGAATCTTCTGGACCGGTTTCGCAAGTGTACTAGCCGTTCTCAGTTACCACGAAGCATCTAAGCAGACAAAACACGGTAAAAGAATGATATCAGATAGTTACTATCTTTCTGATTAAACCGTCAATTCATTTTACTGGAACAAATTTGATTCACATAGAATCACACCATCATTTCTTTCTAGTTGACACAAGTTTGATTCATATAGAATTGCGCAAGTTACCTACCAAGAGCTTGTTTGATGTTGGCTCAAGCAGGATTTCTATCTTCACGATGAATACTTATGTATCACTCAGATGTTCTGGCAAGATCTCAATGATAATGCGTAGGACTCTTTGTTACAACTTGTGAACTTTATGGTGTTCAACAAGTGTATTTTGACATTGTGTCCTAATGAGATTTATAATTTGATCTCTTCTGAGCTCTAGACTCGATTTGTGCAATTTGGTTTTTGTAATCGAAGGCTGGAGCAGACTGCCACCTATTCAATATCAACAATCTCGGAGTGAGATGTCAATAGATAATGTGTGTATCTCCGTGACAAATGAGACAAGTTTCTTTTTAGAGAAACTCGGATGGCTGGGAAGGGTTGTGCATTGCATCACTGGGTCCAGGACGGCTTTCTTCAATATCAACAATCATCATTGTAATTTTAATAGATTATGTATTGACCCGGTTTCTGCCTAGGAGGGCTGCTTTGTTTTCACCCTTTATCCTTACTTTTCTTTTTCATTCTTCAACCCCTTTAATGCTTACCAAGACGTCATTACTAACACCTTGTTGTGATTGTTCCAATGTTAGCTTAATTTTAGTCGGTATTTTTCCCTTATACTCATTCTTCTCCAATCATACCTATGGACTGTTGTTTCTAACTATGGATTGTCCTTGGGTAGATCCCTTCAGTTCTAGTTTGATCATAGGACTTATACCTAACCTTAACCACCTTATGACTTCATTTACGTCGTGAAATTAATTGGTTGTTGGGTATAGAGATTGAACCATAAACACCTTTTTCTGACATTTTGAAATACTTCCCACACACATGTGCACTAAGATTCGAAATTGTTTTGCACATGAAGGAAAGAGTTGCACTTAAAGTCTTAAAGATCACATTCTTCTATATCACATTTTAATCACATTTTCTCCCCTTATTTTAAATAATAAAACATTTAGTATTTGAAATACCAATTGATTAAAATTTATGACATGAAAAATTCCATGGGGAGGAAAATTATACCACGATATTGCATGAATTCATTTTTTAGATTGCTCCCCTTCAACGGTATATGTGGGATACCAAGATTTATTAAAACTTGACATTGGAATGAAAAAATGATATGACACCACACAATGTTGAAGACGAAGTGAGATGCCTTAGTGAATAATGTATATTATTAATTGACATTATAATTTCCACATTTTAATATCAAGAAATGTTTTTGGATACATAAAATTGACATTTATGAGATGTACCAAAAATACATTAAAAAGGCTTTTGTTTTAAAAGCTCCCCCTCAAAAATTGATCCACTTGTTAATATGACATTATTGAGCAAAATTGATACACCAATTTTCAAACTTATTTGAGGAAGTGAGTGTTGAACACATAATTTTAACAAATACCACTTATTATGGAAAGATATCACAAATTATATTATGAACAATTTGACATGAAAAGTTCTTTTTGAAAAATTATGATCAACAGTTTTGAATACACATGATAGAAGACTTTTCTTCTATTTGTAGAGTAAGCGCACTGAAGCGTACACCTCCCTATTACATTCGGGTCCGAGTTATGCACTGAAATGTACATAAGTCATTGAGAAAAATGTAGAAATGACATGTTTTGAAAACGTTTGAACTCTTGTTCGAACTTCATTTACACACCTGTGTCAATGTTAATCGACATTTCTAGGTACGTAAATGTTATCGATTCCAAGAGACATGTCGAGAAGATTCTTTTTGGTATTTTTGAAATTTTTCTAATTTTATATTTTGTTTTTCTAGATTTTATATTTTTGTATTTCTTTTTGTTGGTTTTATATTTTGGTAATTTCTTTTTCAAAAATATGTATAAATCAAAATAAAGAGAAAAATCAAAAATATTTACAAGTCGAAGTTTCCATCAGCAGTGATATTTGTTGCTAGAGTTGAAGTAGATGAAGTCGAATTTGGTTTGTGTTGACGTTTAGCGGATGCATCAGCAAAAGTAACAGCGGAAGACTTTGAAACAACTTGATTTACTCAATTGAAATATTCGTCGAACAAATGACCGAATAGACTTTCCAATTCTATCATTAACGTCATGACTATCATATTTGCTGCATTGTGTGCGTGGCTGAACTTTGTGTTCAAACGCTCCTTTGGACATTAAGGAACGTGGCTTGGATCTGTTGTGATCAAACGTCAATCTTTCTGTATTTCTTCATCTGTAAGTCCATTTTGACAATGGTTTTCTGAGATATCAGCTTTTTCAGCAACCATAACTCTGGATTTTCCTTGTTGACACTTACATAAGGTTACATGCTCTTAAATCAAGACTTTGTTCCTTTTGGAACATTGATTGATGTATCTGACTTAAATTATAGTTTTGTTTGTTTCATTAAATATTAAGGATATCTACATTTGAACCGTGTGTGGGTTCAATGTCAAACCTTGTTTGGGCAAGAGTCGAATGACCGTTTCATGTAGGAAGCCACATAAGACCAAAAGATTTGGAAAATTCTGACCCGTAGGGTTTTCCATTAAGATCAGTTCTAGGAGAGTTTTGTTCATACACAACGGAAGTCTTATTAGGAGGAAAACTTATGTCTTGTAAAGACTGCCTACTAGTTTTTGTGTATGCTTTTTGATCTACATGTTTGTTACTGTTTCTGGTCTTATGGGATTGAATCTTTGCATGTGAATTCACTTCCTCCATGAGTTTTGTTATAAAAGCATCATGATTTGCACTAAAGACACACTTATGACAAGTCGAGCAAACAAAGTGTTTGGAATCTAAAAAAGAACTAGAATTCTTAGAGTGATCTGCTTTAGGCACAGCCGTTATCGTTACGCAACTACTCTTAGATACAGGCAAACTCCTAGATGTTTGATTGTTGCTCCTAGGTTTTGGTTTGCTACCTTTAGTAGTGTTTTGTGGACTAGCAGTATGCATCACACTAGATTTTGAATTCCTATTTCTTTCTTGTGTCTTTTTCCTAGCTTCTTCTTGATAGTAATTGTGAACCATGTCATTTGAACTAAATCTTGGCATGTTCTTAGAACTATTCCTAGATGAGCTAGATGCAATCATATGATCAGGTTTTGCAAAAGCGGATTCTCTTCTCTTAGGCAAATAGTGTTGAGTTACTGGTCTTGACAAATTGTTATTCACATCAACTTGGGAGGCAAACCGTGGTTTTGACATTTGAGGCCTTTCAGATTTAAACGCATTCGGTTGTCTAACAACTGATTGGTTTCTTAGTGATTGTAAAACCGGTTTCCCCAAGACTGATGTTTTAGCAAACTTAGTATCTACACTATTTCCTTTTAACTTCCTTAAGTCATTTTTTAAAGCAGCAATTGCAAAAACCTTTTCCTGAATCTGAGCTTTTAAATCAGCATTATTAGCAAGCAAAGAAGTTGTCTGTTCTATAGTCTTAGATCTCGTAATTTTAATAGAATCATACAAATCTTTGTAATGCTTTTTCAAAGTCTCATTTTCCTTACGTAATTTAGCCACACTATGTTCTAATTCGATGTTCATTGTTTCAAGTACATCAATTTCCTTTTTAATCTTGGCTTTATTACTTGTTTCATTCAAAATTTAACCATGTTGCCCCGATTTTAAAGCTTGATTTTGATATTTAAGTTCGAGAGCAATACAATGTGCTTCCATTCTTGAAAAATCTTTTTGAAATTAGGCAACGGTCTTTTTGAGTAAAATATTTTCAGACTCGAGTGATTGTTTTGAGTAGTCAGTTGTCTGGTTATCAGGTGATGAATCAAGCATAGGACTTTTAACTTGACATTGTTCAGGATACTGGTCAACCCTACCTTCATTAATGATTTTAGGTTGCTCAGTATGTTGTTGTCCTATAGCAAAGATATTACATTCAGCAGGTAATGTGTTACCTCGCCTTGCTATTCGTCTTAATGGTCTGATATTTGCATCATCAGCATCTGTATCATGCCCTGACCTGCTGCTTTCATCTTGCACTGTTGAGTATGTCCTTATGCTTTCTGTGTCAACCAAATCAGTATCCAATGCTTTACCCGTATCAATCTTACTCTCTTGCGTCTGCATCTGTCTTTTATTCACCCTTCTATCATACTGTCTTTGATGACATGTTCTTTCAGCAACAGACTTCTTGACAATACCCATGTGTTGGAGTAGTGTATCTCTGAAGTGTTTAACCTCGATTTTAGTGTATTCAACAAAGTACTTATATGTCATTTGACTGTTATAATCCAAAGTAAACTGTGAATTGATGAACTTCTAAAACTGGTTGTTTACCACCTAAAAGGCTGCCATGGATCCATCTTCTTGAAATTCATCTTTGTCAAGTTGCTTTTGTAGTTGATCTACGTTGAGGAGCATTGTACTTGTGAAGGTATCAACATCTTGACCAAAGAGTGACATGAATGCCCATTTGAATCCATGTTCGATGCGAGTGCCTTTTAAGTCTTATTTAGAAAGAACTTGAAGGTGTGAATGAAGAGATCGAAAATATGTCATGCATCTTTCTTTTGCTTTTGACATCTTGTATTTGATTGCATGCACATCTTTTGTTGCAAAATCCAAGCTGCTTTCTTTTATTGATTTGCTAGATGCAGTCTTTGAATTAGTGTATTCTTTCTCAGAACAAGTGGTTTGTATGACAACTAAATCAACTTTCAATGAATCAATATTCAATGCTTGGTTAGATTTTAATGATCTTCTTGTGTCTGCATCAACTTCCTTTGTTTCAACAAATGCGGAGTCCGTTGTTGATGAAGAATTATCTTAAGCATGCATTTCCCAATGGAATCTATGTTACAGATCATTGCATCTTTGAAGGATTGAGCATCAAATCTTGTATATTTCTGTATACGCTCTTTGAATTCTGAATTGAAAGCATTTTCAAACGTTGTTTTGAGTTTTGTCAAAATAGTCTTGCAATCAGTCTGAGAAATTATTTATTTGGTAAGATGATGTTCTAGTAAATCCAAGTCTTGAGCGAATGTTCTTTTGAAGTTAGGCATGGTACCAAAATCTTGTAAAGTATTTGTGAGAAACTTGAATTGTGACTGAATTTCTCTAAGACTTTTCATGCATCGTTCTTTTGAAAGTCGTGTCTTCTCTTGAACTTTAAAAGTTGAAGACGAAGAAACTGTGTCATTGTGAAGAACACTTGATGTTTGAGTTGGCAAATTGGTATTGGTATTTGACATTTTAATGTTGTGAATGGATATCAGATCTTAAGTAGGTAAAGTGATTGTTGTTGTGGAGTGAAATCAATTAACGTTCACGAGATTTTACAAGTCTGGGATTTAAACCGAAAAAAGAATGGAATCTTTCCCGAGATTTTACAAAATCAAGAAGAAACCGTGAAACAATAATTAATTGTGGTTGAAATTGTTGTTGTAATCGAAGAACTTGACCTTTTGTTAACGATTGATGAGCTTAAAATGATGAACGGTGCACAAACTTTGAACTTGAAATGATTAACGGTTGATTAAAACTCAAATAAGGACTAACGGTGCAATAACGATTCACGTTGGAAGACTAACGGCTTAATTATTACTATTAAGGACTAACGGTGCAAAATAGATTCAACTTGAAGGTTAATGATGCAACAATGGACTAACTTTGAAATGGCCTTGAAAGTTAGGGGCTTCATGTGACAAGTTGGAATTCTTGTTAATTAATAAACACATTTCCCTCTAGTTTAGTCTTCTCTTTCGTTTGAAAATATTAAAATGGTAACGATTCTATTTCTTTTGCTCGCGGGATGGTACGGTTATCGTCGGTAAAAAAAGAACACACCACGATGATCGAAAAAGTATCACAATCGTAATGATATAAGTTATAAGTCTCGTAGTGAACCGACACTCGAAACCGTAAAAGCCGAAAACGACTCGAAATCGTGAGATTTGGTTTCCGTGAACTTGTTAAATCAGTTTCCACACAAACTTGTACAATAGATTGGTTCTCAAATGCTTGTAGATCGGTTCCACAAAAACTTGTACAATAGATCAGTTCTCAAATGCTTGTAGATCGGTTCTACAAAAGCTTGTTGATAGATCGATTTGTGCTTGAGTAGTCAGTAGATCAGTTTGTACTAAGTTTTTCAGTAGATCGGTTTGTACTAAGTTTTTTAGTAGATTGGTTTTCACTATCTTCTTAGTAGATCGGTTGTCACTAGCTTCTGAGTAGATCGGTTTGTACTATCGTCCTTGTCTTCCTTTGTGCTAAACTCCAAACCGTCCTTTTCGTCTTCAAACCTTGTACCGCAACCAAAGAAGCCCAGAAAAAATCTTCGAATAAGCTTGAAAATAAGCTTGAAAGAAGTTCTTATGACACAAATAAGTTATGGAAAGCTTTAACACAATAAGCACTTATAAATAAGCATTTGTCTTCACTGCTTTGAAAACGAATGAAAAACAAAAAAAGAAGCGATGAAACAGAAACTGTTTTTTTCTTTTGCGTATGAAACAAAACAAAGACACACCAAAATAGTTGTAATTTTTTTATATTCCTTAATGACAAAATTATTGTCTTTCCTAAAAGACAAAAAATGATTTTGTCAACAAAGCAGTACTTAAGGTTTGTAATATGAAACAAAAACAAACGTTTAAAAAACTGTGACGAAAAAAAAGCCGTATGAATAAGCTCAAAATAACCACAACCAAATCACTAAACCCACCCGTGGCGATTGATACCATATGTTATACTAAAAATTAACCCATATCACACCAATAAGCCATACCAATAAGCAATAAGCTAGAAAAGAGATAAAGGAAAATTGGAAAATTAGAGAGAGAAAGTAAAGAGAGAAAGATTAGATTAGAGAGAAGTTTGGTGAGTTACAAATGAAAGCAAATGCAACCAACACCCTCTCCATATGTGGAGAGGGTCCTATTTATAGTCTCATACCCATATGAAGTGTATGGACTTTCTTCTTGGGTCGGGCTTGGCTTATCTTAGGCTTTGAGCCCGAAACATGGACAATATTAGATTACAATCCAAGCCCGTTGAACCCGACTTGCCTATTACTTAACAAGACTAATTATGACTAATAAGACCGATAACATTCTTGTTCGACTTATATAAAATTAAGGCTAACAACCTCGAACCTCCTCGTGTTGAAAGACCGGTTCCTCCTACTTCAGCAGTTCAAGTTCCAGTCAATTCAGCCGGTACACCTTCTTCTACTACCATAGATCAAGATGCACCTTCTATAAGTCATTCACCGTCATCTTCAGCATTACAATCTCTGAGTTCCCATCAAGGTCGTGTAGTTGGATCTACTATCATTGAAGACAATCCTTTTGCTCATGCTGACAACGATCCCTTCGTAAACGTGTTTGCTCTAGAACCTAGTTCTGAAGCATCATCATCTGGGGATGTTAGTTCAGCTGAATCCACTCATGTTACTCAACCACATCATCATCTCGGGAAATGGAGCAAGGATCACCCGCTTGAAAATGTCATTGGAAATCCCTCTTGATCGGTATCCACCAGAAAACAACTTGCAACCGATGCCTTGTGGTGCTTGTACAACTTTGTACTGTCAAAAGTCAAACCAAAGAACTTCAAATATGTAGTAACTGAAGATTGGTGGTTCCAAGCCATGCAAGACGAGATTTATGAATTTGATCGACTTCAAGTATGGGAATTAGTACCAAGACCAGACTGTGTCATGATTATAGCTCTCAATTGGATTTATGTATCATTTTGTATTTTCGGGTCATTTACGACGTCATCTATTTTACTAATTATTTTTTTTCTCGTACGCGAGATATTATAAGATGTTTCCAAGTATTAGTTAACCATTTTCAAGTTATACAATCCAGAAAGGAAGGTTAGGGTTTATTTGGAAAAGTTAGGGTTTCATATTGTGCAAGCTTGGGTTTAAAGGCTAAACAAGGGTTTAGCACCTATTTTTCATCATCATCATTCATCATAAGGTCTTCTATAAACCTTTAGACGTTCATTTATGAGTTTTTTGTATATGATGGTGCTATGTAGTTAAATTCGCCATTTGGATATGTTTAAACATTTTAAAGTGGAGTTTTCTTGTAAACATGATTTATGGATTTGTAACACATGTTATATGGATGGTATATTGAGTTTACAAAATGGTTGTAAGACTTTTACACACTTGGCTTATGTATAAAAATGATTATGGATAAACTAGTAAATTAGGGTTTGCTTAATGAAGTTATGATTTTTAAGTGTTATTATGGACTTGTTAATCATTGTTACTAGGGACATTGGTTTCAAAGGATGAACTAATGGAACTATATTATTGGATCACATATAATACTTATGACATATGAGACTTGTTGTAAGTTACAAAAGTAAAAGTACATAACATAAGCTTTAAATAAAAGTATAAGTATGGATTCTTAAGGGGCTGTTTATAATTCAAATTTCAAACAGTGGATTTGACATTATATAAAAATAATACGTCTCATGACGATTCCAAAAAGATAAGAAACTCGAAAAACGGATTAATAACGAAAAAGATACGGTAAAAACAAGTTATACGTTAATAAACGGAGTCGTAAAAGAATTTTTATAAAAACTTTTTATAAAAATTATTTAAACAGCAAGTTTGGAATTTTTAACAAATTATACATAATTTTAGGATTCCAAAATGATAAGAATCGTAATTTTTCAATTAATAACGAACAGGTTATGAATTTCGCGAGTTTACGACAATTAATACTTTTATAAAACTATTTTTATAAAGTTATTGTTCATGGACAGAAATAATTATTATTGAAACACTCATAAATAAGTAGAAAATTTCAATTGAGAACGTGCTCGGAAAGAATCACTAAAAACGGAGCTCATAACGAATAAATTATGACGTTACTGGTTTTACGATAAAATTATACTATAAAATAACTTTATGACTGGCGTGAACAGTTAAAAAGCACTGTTCATCTGAGGGTCAAAATATATGGAAAATGTTCCAATTATGATAATCATACTAATACGAAAGCGTGGGCATAAGAAACGTCAAAATCGGACTTAAAACGCGAAAGTTACGCCAGTTTTACTAAAACGGTAATTATAAACGTTTTTACTTATTAAACACAATTTTACCAAAACAATTAGATGGTGATTGAACTATATAGACCTATATGTGGTATAAAGTAAAGTTCTCATATTACTAGTAGTTTCATAATGAAGCTCTTCGGGGTGGCGTATCGACTGTTGTTGGATTTACGATTAAAGTGTCTTTAGCTTCTCATACGTCACTACATCGTCACTCTTAATTTTGATGCACAAAACGATAGTATGATAAAGCTATAACGGACCTGTTAAATAAATCAACGTGTTTAGTACTTATACGACCTATATTGGATTAGGTTGCCTTCGGATTCCTTCGTGACGCATTTTTCTATTGTGAATACTTGTTGATTACCATTCACTCGAGGTGAGTTCATAGCCCCCTTTTTACTACGTAATTGTTTTACAAAAATCTACGGGGTGAATTACATTGCTTGTTTTACTATTGGACACAAGTGTTTTCAAAGTGTTTACAAAGTGTATGCTATCCAGATTTCTGCCTGAATATTATTGCTAAGTTACCTTATTGCCGTGAAGTCCCTATTTATCATGAACCGTTAATTGCTATTGTAGTAAGCGCGAGTGTTATGGATAGATCTATCGGGATTGACAATCCCCACCTTTAGTTGGGTTACTAGTTTGATCGGGTGCATTTAACATTGAGGGGTGTTAGGTTGTTGGCAAGCATCCTATATTCTGATTGGGGCACAAATCTAGTTAAGGCTTCGGGGTCATGAGCTTAGTGCAATAATAAATACTTTGGACTACTGAATGTGTTTCAGAGTCTACTATTACTTTTCGATACTTGTGGTCCACCCTTTTCATCGACAAACCTATGATTTCACTCAACATTTGTGTTGACTTTTAGCATGTAATTTCAGGTCCTAGGGTATGAAGATTGGAGGGGAGCCGTGACGGATACCAATGAAGACGAATTCTGTGTTTTATCTATATTCAATGCAACTTTTATTATCTTTAAAATACTTAAAGTCATCTTTTGGTATTATGAATTTTGTTTAATTAAATATGTACTTGAAATGTTTATGACTTTTAAAACATATGGGACCTAATGTATAAACTCTGATATTTTGCTATGGCATCGAATGAAATCTTGTCTTAAACGTCCATTTATGGTCGTTTCCTATATCTTGATTGTTGTACTTTGACGTAGCACCCCAATGTTACCATTCCGCTGCTACCTGATTTTGGGGGTGTTAAAGATGGTACCAGAGCCAAGGTTATAGGGAACTGGGTCATTTTTAAAACCTAGTCTATAACCCAAAGTTTAAAGGTTTTCTTTTCTTTATTTTTAATACAAATCCTTCATCGCTTATCGTATAACGCTCGTATTCCTTATCCTTACTTACTTTTACGATTGTCATTATTGGGATATATATATCTTAGATATTATGAATACTTTGTTTTAATTCGATTCTTACGTCTATCTTTTGACATATCAATATCTATTTTATCGATCAATTATATAAATATCGACCATCCTGATTAATTTATGATTATTTATATCATTCTCCATTATTTACCATGTGCCATGACTCTGCATACCTTTACAAATTCTCAATGAATTGTGTACTTGTGTTGCCAGAATCATGCCGCCCAGGGAGATAAGAAGAAATCTGTTAGGAAGATAGTGGAAAAGCGTGTGGCCAAAGCCATTGAAAAATATGAAAAGACTAGAGCTGACTCAAACAATACTGGTGGATCCGGATCAACAAATACTGGAGGGAAAACTGTTGTTTATACCCAAGATGCATGATGTTCATAGTAATACATTTATGAATGGAAGCCCTCACTCTTCTCACGGGGGATCTAAAAGGTGTAGTCGGATGAAACGTTGGTTACGATAAGTTTCGAGCAAGTGTTTGAAATTTGCAAATGTGTGAAGATGACAAGTGAAGTTTGCTTGGCATGTTTGAGGCGTCGTGCTCTTAACCTGGTGGAACAGAAATGTTCTAGAATTTTGGACTTGTAATGGTAATCAAATCCCGTAGTAGCAACGTGAAAGCTATGATGACCACTGAATATTGCCCAGCAACTGAAATCCAAAGGATGGAACAAGAACTTTGGACTCTGACACTGAAAGGAGATGATATTGAAGCTTACAACAATCGTTTCCACGAACTGGCCTTGACGTGTCATGAATTGGTGCCTACTGAAAAAAAGAAGATTAAAAGGTATGTTCGTGGGTTTCCTGAAAGAATCAAAGGAAACATCACTTCTTCAAAGCCTGCGCCTTGCATTAGGCAAAACATGGCACATGAACTTTGTAGAGCAATCAGTTAAGGGTCTAGGGCTGCAAGAATTGGGGAAGCAATAAAAAGGAAATGGGAAGACAACCAGAGAAACAACAAAACAATACCCATAACGTAACAACAATACCCAACAACAACTATAACGCAACCTAAACTACAATCCATCTCACAACACAAAATAGGAGACAAGAAGCTGTCAGGGCATATGCTGCAGCCCCAGCTGAAGGAAAAATCTATGCTAGAAACTTACCAAAAATGTAATCGATGCAACTTACACCATCATGGACGAGCTTGTCTCCACCAGTGCAGAGATGTCAAATGAGGTCACCTTGAGAAGGATTGTAGAGTTAGCTTCAGGGTGCAGGTAGACATCCTGGCAGAATGTGACATTGTTTCGGGTGTGGTGAGAAAGCACATTCAGGACAAGTGTCCGAAAGCAGGGAAACCAGCAGAATGATGGAGTCGTGGGAGAGCTTATGTGGTGGTGAAATCACAGCGATCCTAATGCGGTCACGGGTACGTTTCTTCTTAATGATCACTACGCTTGTATTCTCTTTGATTTGGGTGCTGAGAAAGAGTTTTTTATCTTCTGCGTTTACACATTTTTATTAATCTTTCCCTTCCACTCTTAAACATAGTACGAAGTAGAGTTTGCAGACGAAAGTCGTTAGCACCATTACCATTTTACGTAAGTTGCACCTTAGTTTTGTGTATATCACGTGTTCAAAATTGACTTGTTGCCAACCCGCTAGGAAGTTTTGATGTTATCATTGATTGGATTGTGGCATACCACCGAGCTATCATCAGATTGTTATGAGCAGATTGTCAGATTCCTCTCGAATGGCAGTTCTTGAAGTTCAAGGCGAGGGGCCCCGAAAAGGATCTTGTTCATTGCATGTATCAAGGTGATGAGAAAAATTTCGATGACATACGTTGTTGTTTCAAAACTTCCCTGAGGTATTTCCGACGAATCTGTTAGGTTTACCTCTTGTGCACGTAAAGATATATTTCGCATTGTTGGTTCAGGCGCATCACGCAAGTGTTAGATCTCCATACCAGTTAGCCCTTCTAGAAATGTTAGAAATTGTCGTACCAGCTTAAAGAATCTCAAGGAGAAGGGTTTTATTCGACCAAGTCAATCACCATGGGGGACATGCTCTTTTGTCAGAAAAAAGACGGTCGATGCAGAATGTGTATTGACTACAGGGAATAAACAAGTTGGACTATAAAGAAACCGGTTACCCTCTCCCAGAATTGACGGTTGTTTGACCAATTACAGGTGCGTGTTGTTTTCTCAAAGATAGATCTTTGATCAGGATATCATCAGTTGAGGACGTCCGACAAGGAAGATATACCGGAAGACCGCATTTAGAACACCCGATATGGGCACTTTTGTGTTCACGGTCATGCCCATTTGTATGACAAAACACGCAGCAATATTTATGGACTTAATAAACTGGTCTGTGCAAGCGTATTGGACAAATCATAATTGTGTCATTGACGAATTTAATCACTCAAAGTCAGAAGAAGAGCATGAAGCCCACCTGAAGATGATTTTGGACTTACTCAAGAAGGAGAAGTTGTACGCCAAATTTTCAAAGTGTGAATTTTGGTTACAAGAAGTCCAGTTCCTAGGACATGTGGTCAACCATGACGGTATCCACGTAGATCCTAGCAAGGTTGAGTCAGTCAAGAACTGGAAGACCCCTGAATCGTCACTAAATCGTTATTTCTAGGGATTGGAGGGTTATACCGAAGTTTATTGAGATTTCTCCAAGATCGCAATGCCTCACCCTGTTGACTCAAAAGAATAAGACGTATGCGTGGGGCGATAAGCAAGGATGAAGCTTATAAATCTGATGGAGGGAAAATTTGCATGCTCCTGTGTTAGCACTCCTTGATGGACCCGATGACTTTGTGGTCTATTGTGATGCATCAAAACAAGGTTTTGGGTGCGTGCTGATGCAGCGGGGCAAGGTGATAGCATATGTGTCAAGATAGTTGAAGAAGCATGAGAATAATTATACCACCCACGACTTAGAATTGGGTGCGGTGGTGTTCGCTCTTAAAATCTGGAGACATTATCTTTATGGGGAGAAAAGTGTTATCTACACTGCAACACAGAGTCTCCAGTACATATATGACCAGAAGGATTTAAATATGAGCCAAGGCGGTGGATCGGAGCTAACAGTGACTACCGAGTGTGAGATTCCAATACACCGGACTAAGGAAATGTGGTGGCAGATGCCTTGAGAAGAAAGAAGACTCAAGACCATGACGAGTTACGTGCTATGAGTATTACTATTCATTTGAAGTTAAGGCTAAGATTTTTAGAAGCGCAGAGCGAGCTTCTAAGATCTCAAGCCCCAACTGAATGGCTAAGAGGATTAGAAAGACACTTTGAGCAACGAGATGATGGTGAAATTTACTTCTTTGATCGTATCTGGATTCCATCAGTTGGTGGTGTAAGGAAATTGATCATGGATGAAGCTCATACTTCTAGATATTCAGTACATCCGGGTGCGGATAAGATGTACTATGATCTGAGAGACTTGTATTGGTGGCCTGGTATGAAGAGAGACATTGCGTGTACGTTCTGCAGATGTCTTTAGTGTTCTAAGATTAAAGTTAACTCAGAAACCCTCAGGATTTCTTTACGAAAACAGAAAATTCCTGAGTGGAAATGGGAAAAGATAACAATGGACTTTGTCACAAAGTTGCCAAAAAGTAGCAGTGGGCATGATACGATTTGGGTCGTTGTTGATAGATTGACCAAGTCGGCTCACTTCTTACCTATTCGTGAAGACTACAAGACGGAGAAATTAGCAAAGATTTATACCAATGAGATTGTAGCGAGACATGGTGTGCTGTGTCAATCATTTAGGACCGTAATGGTTCGATTATCGTCACCTGATGCGCAGCTTTTCAGGAAGCGTTGGGTACGAGACTAGACATGAGTACGGCTTACCACCCTCAGACCGACGGTCAGAGTGAGCGTACTATTCAAATGCTGGAGGATATGCTTCGGTTGTGTTTGGATTTTGGTGGCAGTTGGGATACTCATCTTCCATTGATTGAGTTTTCCTATAATAACAGTTACCACACAAGCATTAAGTGTGCACCATTCGAGGCTCTGTACGGGCGAAAATGTAGATCCCCCGTGATAAGGATCTGAAGTTAGGAGAAAATCAGTTATGGGACCAGAAATATGCAGAAACGATTAAAAAGATTGTTCAATTCAAGGAAGATTGAAGTCGGCTAGGAGATCGCCAGAAAGCTATGCTGATAGAGGCATAAACTCTTGAATTCCAAGTTGGGACGAGAGTTTCTTAAGGTGGATATCTCCATGGAAGGGAAGTGGTACCCAATTGGGAAGAAAGGAATGCTAGCACCTACGATATGTGGGGAACACATTTTGAAATCGTGAGTGTGTTGGACCGTTGGCTTATCGGCTGAAGTTTACCCCAGGAGCTAAACTGTAGTCCACGAACACGTTTCATGTGTCGAACACTCAGAAATGCCTTGGCTAAGCCAGGATGTTCAGGTACCTTTGGATGAGATCGAGATGATGAAAATCTGTGATTGTCGAAGAGCCTATTGAGATCTTAGAGCGGGACGTGAAGAAGCTAAAGCGAAGAAGAATCCCATTGGTCAAAGTTCGTTGGAACTCTCGGCAAGGAGCTGAGTATACTTGGGAATGTGAAGACCAATTCCGGAATAAATATCCGAATCTTTTCTCTGAACCCGTCCCTTCTTCAGGTGTTGCAACCTGAGCCTTGAGGACAAGGCTCTTCTAACCGGAGGAGACTGTAAAATTCCGTATTTTTAGGTCATTTACGACGTCATCTAATTGTATTAAAATAAAATTCGTAGCTGTTCACTTTTTATTCTCATTATTATAGTTAAAATCGCGTAACTAAAAATTCAACAATTAACGTTAAACGGACACCAAACGAATTAAAGTTTTCATCAAGCAAGCAATATATAATTATTTTACGAAAGTAATAATCAACTTTTTATATTTTATTTTTATTGGTTGCGTAAAGTGATTACGTTTCGCAATAAAATACGTTTAGGCATTCCCGGAACCACCAAAACTTTTCTACGCTCAACTATTACCCTCATTTATACCCAATACATAAAAGTTACAAAAATATTTCTTATTTGTCATACATGGGTCGAATTTGTAGCAGATTTTACAAAGTAATATAAGAAAAATCTTTAAACTAGTTCTTTGTACATCTTTTGTCATAATTATTTTCATAATTTGTTCCCTTTTGACCATAGTCTTCCTTAAGTCCATGAGATGTGTTTTTGACTAACTTATTGCATTTCTTTTTTTACCAAGACTTACCATATATACATGCATGCTAGAGATAGGAGCTCATACATCATAAAACACTTAGTAAAAATCACAAAACTCTCTCCTTTGTGCTCTATATATGCCACGGCTACAAACACACTCTTTACTAAATCCATACAAAATTTTATACAACCTAAACACACATACAACATATTCGTAAGATTTTTCTCAGATGTTACATGTATTGGTTTAACCATTTTCAAGTATAATTAAAGAAAAGGATAGGTTAGGGTTTATGAAAGTTGGGTGGGGGGCTTATATTATGCAAGCTTGGGTTTTAAGGCTAACAAGGGTTTAGCACCTATTTTTATCATCATAAATTCATCATAAGGTCTTTATAAACCTTTAAAACTTTCATTTTATGATTTTTTATGTATATGATGTGCTATGTAGTAAAATCACCATTTAGGATATGTTTAACATTTTAAAAGTGGATTTTCTTGTAAACATGATTTATGGATTTGTACACATGTTATATGGATGGTATATTGAGTTTACAAAATGGTTGTAAGACTTTTACACACTTGGCTTATGTATAAAAATGATTATGGATAAACTAGTAAATTAGGGTTTACTTAATGAAGTTATGATTTTTAAGTGTTATTATGGACTTGTTAATCTTATTACCTTGGACATTTGGTCAAAGGATGAACTAATGGACTATATTATATGTATCACATATAATACTTATTGAAAATATGAGATTGTGGGTAAGTTTACCAAAAGTAAAAGCTACATCATTATGCTTTAAATAAAAGTATAAGTATGGATTCTTAAGGGGCTGTTTATAATTCAAATTTCAAACAGTGGATTTGACATTATATAAAAATAATACGTTCTCTGATGATTCCAAAAAGAGAAGAAACTCGAAAACGGATTTAAATAACGAAAAGATACGGTAAAAAACAAGTTATACGCTTATATAAACGGAGTCGTAAAGAAGTCTTATTAAATCAACTTTTTTTAAAAATGATTCAGACCAGCCCAGTTGGTTATTTTTAACAAATTATACAATTTTGGATTCCAAAATTATAAGAATCGTAATTTTTCAATTAATAACGAACGAGTTATGAATTTCGCGAGTTTACGACAATTAATACTTTTATAAAACTATTTTTATAAAAGTTACTGTTCATGACAGAAATAATTATTTTTGTAAACCTCATAAATAAGTATAACTTTCAATTACGAGAACGTGCTCGAAAGAATCACTAAAAACGGAGCTATAACGAATAAAATATGACGTTTACGGGTTTTACGATAATTAAAACTATAAAAATAACTTTATAACTGGTGTGAACAGTAAAATACTGTTCATCAAAGGGTCAAAATATGGAAAATGTCAAATTATGATAACTCGTCCTAATACGAAAGCGTGGGCATAAGAAACGTCAAAATCGGACTTAAAACGCAAAAGTTATGCCAGTTTTACTAAAACGGTAATTATAAACGTTTTTAACTTATTAAACACAATTTTTCCAAAACAATTAGTGGGATTGAACTATATAGACCTATATGTGGTATTAGTTAAGCAAAGTGCTATATTACTAGGGAGTTTCATAATGAGGCCTCTTCGGGGTGGGTTCGGACGGGAGGTTGTTTTTATGGGGGGGGTTTACGATTTAAAGTGTCCTAGCTCCTCATACGTTCACTACATGACCTCTTAATTATGATAGCCCGAACGATAGTATGATGAGCTATACGACCTATAAATAATCAACCCCCCCCCCCCCCCCCCCCCCAAGTGTTTAGTACTTATACGACCTATATTGGATTAGGTTGCCTTCGGATTCCTTCGTGACGCATTTTTCTTTTCTATTGTGAATACTTGTTGATTACCATTCACTCGAGGTGAGTTCATAGCCCCCTTTTTACTACGTGATTGTTTTACAAAATCTACGGGGTGAATTACATTGCTTGTTTTACTATTGGACACAAGTGTTTTTCTAAGTGTTTTCAAAGTGTTTACAAAGTGTATGCTATCCAGATTACTGCCTGAATATTATTGCTAAGTTACCTTATTGCCGTGAAGTCCCTATTTATCATGAACCGTTAATTGATATTGTAGTAAGCGCGAGTGTTGTGGATAGATCTATCGGGACTGACAATCCCCACCTTTCCTTGGGTCACTAGTTTGATCAAGGTGCATTTAACATTGAGAGGTGTTAGGTTGTTGGCAAGCATCCTATATTCTGATTGGGGCACAAATCTAGTTAAGGCTTCGGGGTCATGAGCTTAGTGCAATAATAAACGTTTTGGACTACTGAATGTGTTTCAGAGTCTACTATTACTTCGATCTTGTGGTCCACCCTTTTTACCGATAAACCTATGATTTCACTCAACCTTTGTGTTGACTTTTAGCATGTAATTTCAGGTCCTAGGGTATGAAGATTGGACGGGAGCCGTGGCGGATATCAATGAAGACGGATTCTATGTTTTATCTAAAGTCTATGCAACTTTTATTATCTTTAAAAACTTAAGTCATCTTTTGGTATTATGAAGCTTTTGGTATAATTAAAAATGTATGTGAAATGTTTATGACTTATAAAACATATGGGACCTAATGTATAAACTCTGATATTTTGCTATGGCATCGAATGAAATCTTGTCTTAAACGTCCATTTATGGTCGTTTCCTATATCTTGATTGTTGTACTTTGACGTAGCACCCCAATGTTACCATTCCGCTGCTACTTGATTTTGGGGGTGTTACAAGTTCCATGTGCCATATTGTTATCATGCATACAACTGGATTCAGACACATGATTTATCTCGCCTTCTTCCAAATCAACTTCATTTCCTTTCATTTTTTTATAATACAGAATCCTTCAACGCTATTCTAATAACCCGCTACGCGACTGGACGGTCGGAAAAGCGTATTCCCCAGATACGTACTTAACTTTTTCGAAATGGTCATTATTGGCCATTATTTATAAATTTCTAGATATATAATACTTGGTTAAATTCAAAATCTTTACGTCTATCTTATTGAAATATTAATACTATTTCATTGGATCAATTATATAAATATCGACTATCCTGATTAATTTATGATTATTTATATCATTCTTCATTATTTACCATGTGTCATGACTCTGCATACCTTTACAAATTCTCAACGAATTGTGTACTTGTGTTGCCAGAATCATGCCGCCCAGGAGATTTAAGAAGAAATCTGTTAGGAAGATAGTGGAAAAGCGTGTGGCCAAAGCCATTAAAAATATGAAAAGACAAGAGCTGACTCAAACAATGCTGGGGATCCGGATCAACAATATGGAGAACTATTGTACAACATAGAGATGCATGGAATGTTCGTATCAGACATTTATGAATGGCAAGAATCTCGAAGATCAAGGCGAGAGGCCGAAAAGATCTTTGTTCAACATTGCCTGTATCCAAGGCTGATAGAAAAAGCCTTGATGACACGTGATATGACCGAGACTTGCCCTGAGAGTATTTCCAGACGATCGTTTGGTTTACCTCTTGTGGGCGAGAGAAAGAACGCATTGATCGATTCATACGCATCGCCAGTATGTTAGATCTCCATACCTGGTTAGCCCTTCAGAAATGTTTTAGAATTATCGAACGCCACTTAAAGAACTTTCAAGAGAAGGTTTTTATTTGACCAAGTCACTCACCATGAGGGAGCACCCAATAGTCACTTGTCAAGAAAAGAACGGTACGATGATGAATGTTGTCTTTGAACTATAGGAACTAAACATGTTGACTAATAAAGAACCATTACCTCGCCCCAGAAATGAATGACTTGATTAACCAATTAACAGTGCGTGTTGTTTTCTCAGAGAAAGATCTTCAATCGGGATATCATCAGTTTGAGAGTCCGAGAGGAAGATAAAAACCGAAGACCGCGTTTAGAACTCGATACGGGCACTTTGAGTTCACAGTCATGCCATTTGGGCTGACGAACGCGCCAGCAATATTTATAGACTTAATGAACCGCGTCTGCAAGCCGTATTTGGACAAATTCGTAATTGTGTTCATTGACGACATCTTAATTTACTCAAAGTCAGAAGAAGAGCATGAAGTCCACCTGAAAACGATTTTAGACTTACTCAAGAAGGAGAAGTTGTATGCCAAATTTTCAAAGTGCGAATTTTGGTTACAAGAAGTACAGTTCCTAGGACATGTGGAACCAATGACAGTATCCGTCCACGTGGATCTAGCAAGGTTACAAGTCTGTCAAGAACTGGAAGACTCCTGAATCGTCAACTGAAATCCGTTCATTTTTAGGATTGGCGGGTTACTACCGGAGATTTATTGAGAATTTCTCCAAGATCGCCAAGCCCCTCACCCTGTTGACTCAAAAGAATAAGGCTTATGTGTGGGGCGATAAGCAAGATGAAGCTTTCCAAATTCTGAAGGAGAAACTATGCAATGCTCCTGTATTACACACTCGACGCGATGGACCGTAAACTTTGTGGTCTATTATGATGCATCCAAAAACAATGTGAGAGAGAGAGCTAGCGAGTGCTGATGCAGCGGGGCAAAGTGATTGCATATGCATCAAGACAACTGAAGATACATGAGAAGAATTATACCACCCATGACTTGGAATTGGGTTTAGTGGTGTTTGCTCTTAAAATCTAGAGACATTATCTTTATGGGATGAAAAGTGTTATCTACACTGATCACAAAGTCAATCCATACATATTGACCAGAAAGATTAAATATCCCAAGGCGTGGATCGAGCTACTCAGTGACTACGAGTGTGAGATCAAATACTAACCCACCCGGCAAGGCGAATAGTGTGGCCAGATGGCGTCAATAGAAAAGAAAGACTCAAGACAAGACAAGTAAAACGTGCTATGAATATTACTATACATTCTAGACATAGAGACTAAGATATTGGTAAAGCGTAGAGCTAAGCTTCCAAGGATCTCAAAGCCCCAACTGAATGGCTAAGAGGATTAGAAAGACACTTTGAGCAACGAGATGATGGTGAAATTTACTTCTTTGATCGTATCTGGATTCCATCAGTTGGTGGTGTAGAGGAAATTTATATGATGAAGCT
This sequence comes from Tanacetum coccineum, assembly GCA_026074375.1. Classification (NCBI taxonomy): domain Eukaryota; kingdom Viridiplantae; phylum Streptophyta; class Magnoliopsida; order Asterales; family Asteraceae; genus Tanacetum; species Tanacetum coccineum. The sequence goes on along the minus strand of BQNB010003948.1, from coordinate 64,693 downwards.
CATACTTTCTCGATATTCCATACATCCGGTGCGGATAAGATATACTATGATCTAGAGACTTGATTGGTGGCCTGGTTGAAGAGAGACATTTGCTGAAACGTAGCAGATGTCCTTATACCCGTTCTAAGATTAAAGCCGAACATCAGAAACCCTCAGGATTTCTTCAGCAACCAGAAATTCCTAAGTGGAAATGGGAAAAGATAACAATGGACTTTGTCATAAAGTTGCCTAAAAGTAGCAGTGGGCATGATATGATTTCTAAACTACAAGACAAGGTTTTTAAGCCCTAAATATCATTAATAAGCATAATTAAGCACATTCAAACATGAAATAAACACTAATAAGCAGAAAATAAGCAAATGCACTTTAATAAGCTAAAATGAAAGAAAAATCACTTACAAGGCCCTTTGCTCTAAACAAGGGCAAATAAACTCTTAAGAGCTTTGTCTACAAGCTCCAGCTTATCAAAGATAAGCTGGTAATGTCCATAAGCCCATCCATTTCTGGCTTATCATCCAAATAGTAAGCTGAGGTGATTTAGGGTGAATTTTTTTGAAATTTTTGACTAACAACTTAACTAATTGGATTGCTGAATGAATTTAGCTTGTATTTAAGTACTTAAAAGAGCTTTTTAGAGATTGTTAACAACATTAACACACGAATTTAAAACAGGGAATTTTAACTTAAAAATCTCAACACTTCATTAATACTTGAAAACAAGGTACAAGAGTAAATAAAAGGTACAATAAGCTATATAAGCTGTTAAAAAACTGAATTAAAACTGGTAAAAAGATTTAAAGACATAATTCCCAACTTTTTTTTATTCGGCTACAAATGGCCCTATTTTATACTAAAATCTTCAATCTTGGTCTTCCAACTTGTGCTTCTTTTGTGAGAGAGTTCCCAAAATCATCTCAGCCATCAAACATAACTTGTGTTTCTTCAAAACAACCACAGCCATTGATTTGTAATTTTTTCATGAAAAAATGTGAGATTGCCAACATGGAATGGCATCATGTGACTGGGTTTGTTAGTGGAGGTGAAGGTGGTGTTAAGTCCTTTGAACCATGGAAGTTGCTGGGTAAAAGGGTGAGTGTATTGGGAAGAAACAATTTTGGCGGGAAAACTTGTTACGAATTTGGTCGCGTGAGATGGATGAGTTTGATGAATTTTGGCAAAACGAGCCCCTCAAACTCTTAATACTCTTATGCAACTTAAGTCCTTATGTTTATAACTTTTGGGTCTTGGCGCTTCAAGTCCCTCACTTTGATGGTCTTTTATAGCACATTAAGTCCTTGTTGTGGTTACAACCTATCAGGGGTTTTGGCAAAACCGACAGCCCTGAAGTTGTATAAAGTCATTACATGCATGGTCCTTGTGATGATACAAGTTTAGGGGGTTGGCAGAAATGCCCCCTCAACTCATATATGTTAATTACATGCATGGTCCTTGTGTGATATAACTTTAGGGGTTTGGCAGGAAAGGCCCCTACAGTTATATTTTAGGTAAATTGCAATTTCAGCCCTTGACCCTTTTATCCTTGTTTTACAACTTTAGGATTTGGCAATTTTGGTCCCTCAAGTTTGTATTCTTCTGATTCAGCTTCTCGGAGTTGACTTTGAATTTGACTGTTGACTTTGATTTTGTCGGGGTTGACTTCTCTGTTGACTTTTTGACTTTGACTGTTTCTTCACGCTCTTTTCATTCTCGTGCTCGGTTTTTTTCCTTTTTAGCTTTGTTTGTGTCCTTTTCTTGAATATCCGTTTCCTGCATAATACAAATGCAAAACATACAAATACAATGTATTTTTGGTACGTTTTTAGTCATTTAAGTCCGTTTTTAATGGAAAATGGTATGTGTAATTAAGAACATACCAATTAGGCTTCTTTTTTTTGCTAGCTTTATTTCTTCAGCTTCAGTCAAAGCAACCTCAGATAGCACTGTTAAACCTTTTGATTTTGTTACAGATTGCTTCTTCTTGGCAGGTTTATCTCCCTTTGCTATGGTCTTAATTATTTTTCCTTTAGAAGCTTGAGTAAGCTTCGTCTTGGGAGATGATTCAGAATCAGCTTTCTTCTTTATGGATTTTGGTTTTGGAGTCTTTTCACCAGTAGCATAAGCATGTTAAGTCATGTAGGCTTCGGACTCCATCATGGCTTGGTTGGTCAAGTACTAAGGGAGAATAGCGTCGTATACTTATGTGTCATGATGTTTAGAAATAACTCTTATTTTGGTGAACATGAAGTCATCCGTGGCATAGTGCCAAAACATCTTGTTTCTCCTTGGTATTGCCTGATCCTTTTCCATGAAGTAGTCTACAATGACTTTGGTGAATCGTGGATAATACATGTCATTGTTCGAATTCTTATTCTCGCACGGGGTGGTACAGGGGGGGGGGGGGCGCCAAAATCTTTGTCCCACGAGCTGGGGAGTACAGCTAGTTAAGGTATCTGGGGTTGATGGAGAGAGGGGGTTTAGGGCCCTAAAGAAGTGTGGAGGCACGGTGTGAGCGAGGGAACGGAGGAGACTTGTCCAGAGGCAGGTAGTTTTCGGGCCACTTGGGGGATATACGACGTGGTGTTGATGATGGTAGCTACGATCTCCATGGTTGATGCATGTGATTGACGTTGACATCGGATAAAAACTTGATCTCACTAGTGTGTCCAAGGTCTCTAATAAAAGATAGAATCTCCTCTTTAAGTGGGGGTTCTTCAAATATCTGACCAGGGAGTTTATGGCAAATCTTGATCATATTTCTGAAGTTGTCAATGTTGACAGTATGACTTTTGTCATTCAACTTGAAACGAAGTGAAGAATGATGTCTGGAGACAGTGACCTAGAACTCTTGCATGTATATTTCTGGTACATCGGCAGAGATCGCATATGCGTTGTAGAATGGAGTGAGTTTGAGAGCATCTAATGCCACTTGAAGAGTAGGTTCCTTGGATTTGAGAATTAAGTTGAGTCGGATATTGCTTTTCCCTATCTTAAGACGTCAGACGAGGAGCGACAAATTCACATGCCCAATCTTTTGCTGATCTTCTTGTGTTTATCCATGATTCCGCTAAGAAAGGATCAATAACAGAGTTATGTACAAACAATTTATACAATACAGTATAGAGAAACCTATGAGGTAACGTCCAAGATGAATCATGATGAGAACGTTTCTTAAGTATTTATGAACTTTAAGACTTTTTGCACTTATTAAGATTTATCCATTTAAAAACGACAACTTAACTGTTTGAGTGTATAGATTAACACAAATTTTAATTAACTCCATAATTAAGATTTTTAAATCGCCTTTTAAATTGGAAATTTGATCTTAAGTGTTTTGGGTCTTGGAAGCAAAAATGATTTCTAAGGAAAAAAACTAGTTGTTCTATTCTTTAATAAGCTAGTTGTTTGGTTCCTTAAAGTCAAGCTAGTTGTTCGGTTCTTTGAGAATCAAGTTGTTCGGTTCCTTAATAGTTAAGTATTTATTGGTTCCTACTAAGAAAATCAAGTTGATTGGTCTCCTTAAGATTCCAGATTTGTTTCGTCTCAAGAATCATGTTGTCCGGTTCCTTCTTACAATGAGTTGTTCGGTTCCTACTAAGAAACTGAGTTGTTCGGTTCCTTCTAAAAGTTGTTCGGTTCCTACTAACAAACTGAGTTGTTCGGTTCCTTCTAACAAAAGTTGTTCGGTTCCTACTAAGAAACTGAGTTGTTTAGTTCCTTCTAAACTGAGTTGTTCGGTTCCTTCTAAGAAACTGAGTTGTTCGGTTCCTTCTAAACTGAGTTGTTCGGTTCCTTCTAAGAAACTAAGTTGTTCGGTTCCTTCTAAACTGAGTTGTTCGGTTCCTTCTGACAATAAAGTTGTTCGGTTCCTACTATAACTAGTGTTCGACTCCCACAAACAGAATAATTGTTCGGACTTCGCATGGGATTTCATTTGTACGGAATCATATACAACTTTAACCCTCAAGATGTTTTTAAGCATTCAAATTTGTTTGTATAACATTGTTTAGCATAAGAACAACACTTAGGAACATTAACACATTAAGACCACAATAACAAGAACATAACACAAAAATGAAGCACTTTTATAACATTTAGTCACATTTATTCAAAAAAACAATAACCAAGGAATATATACCACACAAACCCCATTCAACAAAGTATATTAAGCACCCAAACACAAAACCCAGAGACCTTTACAATATTTTGCAAACACCCAATTTACGAACCTAATATAAGCAAGAACACATTCATATATTTTCAAATAAAAAATGCTCTATACAGCGTTTTATACTCCAAAGCAAGCAAGACCCCTTCATTCAATTATGTTTTATCTAGTTTCGATTTTGATGAACCCTAATTTGACTGTTAGGGTTTATCGAGATCAAACCCGTATGAAAACGTAATTCGTTTGAGATATAAGTGGTTTGGAGCTTGAAAAACACGTGAAGTGATGGAATGGGGATTGGCGACCGAATGAATATGGGTGAGAAGTTTCTGTATGTGGTGTTTTCTAGTGTATGAAAAGAGACGGGTGGAATGATGTTATAAACAATATTTGTTTTTTTGACACATGTGCCCTTCAAGTTTCAATAACCCTTTAAATTTGCATAGATTAAATTTTTATAAGGTATATTCAAAGTTAAACAAATAGCACAGTTTGTCCCTAATGTTTATACTATCATACCTATAGACTTTGATTTTGAAAAATAATCCGGGGGGGGGGGGGGGGGGGGGGGGGGGGGGGGGGGGGGGGGGGGGGGGGGGGGGGGGGGGGGGGGGGGTGGGTGTGGGGGGGGGTGTGGGGGGGATGGGGGTATTATGGGTTTGTAGTGGTTGAAGTTTATTAATTGTTATTGGTTGGGGTTGGGGGGGGTTGGGGTGTGTTTAGGGTTGGTGAGTATTGGATAGTATTAATGAATGAGAATGGAAACAAAATTGAGAACAACCAACCCTCTCCAATACTAAGATGAGGGTGTATATATACTACAATAAGAGGCCGCCACAGGCTGAGTTGTGAGCCACCCGAAGGCTTGGGCCGGACCAGATTACCAATCTAATCCTTTATACAACTACGAGACTAAGATTGTTACAACTTAGAAGTGACCGACACTTTTCTCCGTGTTTCAACAAGTCCCCCACCTAAAAGAGAGGTCACTCCAATTTACAAACATTAAGCATAGCATACGTGTGACTCTTCTCCTCTCTATCTATCTCTAGTCACCGCGTACTCGTTGGACTTTCTCTGTGAATAGGTTGTAGGTGAGATCATGGACTTCTTGGATAGGAGCATTTTCCTTGAAAGCTTTTATTTGAACAATTTGTTGATCCTTGAGCATCGTGAGATCATCAACTAAGTCACAATCTCTACGCCACCTTGTAACATTGCCATCTCTTGTGGACTTCCGAATGTTAAATCAGGAGCAAACCGTGTAATGAGTGGAAGCGAAAGCACTAAAGGCATAAACACATAATATATAAGGCATACATAAGCTAAACTTAATTAACTTTCCTAAAGAATGATATTCCGCTATTGTTTAAAACCTTTTTCTTTTTTGACACATTAAATAATCATGAAGAAGAATTGACATTTCCCCCTCAAACAGTGACCCGTTTTCTATTTAAAGAGTTGTAGTCATTGTTTGAGAAGTCGAATGTCTTTGAGAAAACATTTTCTGATGAAGCAATGTTATATTTTTGAAAAACAAACACCAAAATAAGATTTCTCTTATTTTAACACATAAGCGCACTGACACGTACACTTATTGTACATAGGAAGCACGGGTTGTGTTGCAAAGTAAACACAAGCCTTTGCATGGTCATAAAGTAGACCATGCCCGATAATAAATTCCCGTTGAGAGGTTAAGTTTTGTTTTTTACGGAATACTTGCTTTTAAGATGATGACCGGGTTGCTATCTGAAATAATAGCAAGCCATTTTTGGCATGTTTTGAAAACATTTGGAACTTCTGCTCGAACTTCATTTACAGCCTCGTATCATTATTGAATGACATTTCTAAGACCGTAAATGTTATCGATTTTCAGAAGACATGCCATTATTACCTCTTTTTATATTTTTCTCATTTTTTAATTTTTTCTTTGGTTTTTAATTTTTTAATTTTGTGTTGCTTGAGGATGTGACGGGCTCAGTGAATCTAACTCTTTTGACTTTGTTCATCAGGGTCACAACCACTAATTGTTCTCCAGAACTGTTGATACTAGGACAGGTTTTACTAATTTTAGAAAGCATCTCCTGAATTACAGATTCTAAGAGTAGATCTAAGCGATAATTAGCTTTAATATGATCGACTAGATCCCTAAGAACTGCCGCTTCTTCCTGAGAATGCTTAGTATAGGCAGAGTGAGCTGTCCTTTTATTCAATAATTTAGGGGTTATTGGTTCCACATTAACTTGATGCAACTCTGGATCACTAGGGTGGTTTGAAACATTATTATCGACTAGGGATTTTCCTTTGAGTTTCCTTAATTCATCCTTAAGTGTCTGTTATTGCCAAAGACTTTTCCTGAAGACTAGCATTTAAATCAGAAATTTCTGCAGACTTTATATTGACTTGATTAATTAAATCATCACATTGTTCTTTAGATCGAATACGTGCTGGTTTAATTGAGTCATAAAGTTGCTTATAGGTCTATTTCAAATGCTCATTCTCATCAATAAGCTTTGTCACCCTATGATCCAATTCAATATT
>BQNB010003948.1:39078-57034 GCA_026074375.1 Tanacetum coccineum | reverse complement strand
ATAATAATAATAGTTATGTAATAAACCTAAGCCAAAATAAAACCACTACCTCTTGCCGGCTCACAATCGATGTGGTAGTCGTTTAAAGGGTGGAGGTAATAATAATAATAACTATGGGCTGATAAAAGTTTACTGCCTCTTACCGGCTCACAACTGATGTAGCAGTCTTCAAAAGAAGGCTCATAGTAAGAATAATAATCTGAGACTGATAAAAGTTTACAGCATCTTGCCGGCTCACAACCGATGTTGCAGCCTTCAAAAAGGTCGATGATCACCGAGGTCAAAATAAGACTCCTGGACCATGGTCGGCTCGCATACCTATGTGGTAGCTGTTTAAAGGACCGAGGTTTAATAATGTTTTAATAATAATAATAATAAAGCCAAATTTTGACTCTGGGGATATCTAAATAAAGCCTCCATCTCTGGAATCGTAGTTGAGTTGTTTCGGATGAAATAAAAAGGATAACCCCTAAATCATGCGAAATTAGAACCTTAATGTGGACCTTATTCTCACCATATCGTCTCTTTAGGAAAGGATTTCAAACTAATTGTAGTCTAAACCGGGTTTACTTTATATGAATAAGGATTTAATTTATTTGTCACTAATTATAATAATAAAATCCTTAGAGTACTTAGGAATAAGGGAGCGGAAAGTAGCTATGCATACACAATTAGCATTTATAAGTAGTGTTAGCATATTAACTTGTTTTTAACAATGATTTCGTTTTTAAACTTGGTTTGGGGCGAGTGAAAAATCAAGGGCGATGAATTTATCCTTTTAGTGTTTATTGTTCTGTGATCCTTAAAGTTATGATATGTATGAATAAAAATAATAAATGCATAAAAATGGTAAAACGGGGGACTTTTTAAAACTAGTGATTTCTTAATCCCCTTAGATGAACACTTAGCTACTTTTCGAGGTAATTAGTCTAAGGGGGTTGAAATTTTTGGTTTTATAAGTGTGTATTTATGATATTGCGTGAGGACACGGCAATAGCTTAGTATGGGGGATTTTGATATGTGCTTAAATACACATACCTTTTACCTAATAAAACGGGCTAAAAAGACCAATAATGACCAAAAATACATAAAAAATGCATTGTATATGTGTATTTCGTGAATTGTGTCTTGCGGGTATGGATATGTCATAAAAAGGACAAAAACGAAGCAAAATGGATAAAACCAAGCACGGGAATGGAAATAGCGCGAAAAAACAAAGCCGAAGGCATATACATCCTTAATGGGCCAACCCGTACCCATTTATTGGGCCGGGGCAGCCCATTAATATTTGAGAGTATACAAACTAATAAGCCTAAAATAAATACAATGTCCAAAACCATTTTCTGGCCCGAATCCATAAAGCCAAGCCTAATCCACCACTTTGACTATGGATCCAGTTAAACTAATACACCTGCCAAGTTTACTATTCACCCATCCCCTTCCTTTTTCACCTCATCGATTACCAGGGTAAAACTAACTCACCCACACGAACCCTTCTAGAACCTGACACGTCTGACACCTACTAGTCCACGCTGGCAATCCCACACTCCCTCATTGGCTGTTGTAACATAGAGGTGATCCAAGGGCTATGATGAAAGGATTTTGAGGCGGTTCAAATCAAGGTCTAGGATTGGTTGATGAGGACGTGCCTATGCTCCTAGAACCTTCTTCTTCAGGCTATAAAAGGAGGCCTCCTCACACAGAGATGATGATCTAGCTTATTGTTTTATTTATTAGCTTATTGTAGTTTTTAGCTTATTGTCATTACTATATTTTCTTTTCAAAGCCTTGTAACTCTTTCATTATTAATAAAATTACAGTTTCATTTTTAAATCTTGTATTTTGAATTCTGTTTTACTTATTATGCAAATTTAGGTTAAAAATGCATTTAGAAGTTACTTAATAACCAATAAGCTCTTTAATCTCTTAGTTAACTATTAAGCTAGCCTTTATTTAGTTTAGCTTGTTTTAAGCTAAACTGAATAAGTCATTCACCTTAAATCACACTCAAAATTTCCTCAGCTTGTTTTGGATGATAAGCCAAACATGTAAGGGCTTATGGACCTTACCAACTTGTTTCTAACAAGCTGGAGCTTGTAGATAAGCTCTTAAGAGCATAATTAGATCCCTGTTTAGCTAGGATCAAGGTACAAGATCTAATTCTCTTTTTAGCTTATTTGCTTAATCAGCTTATTAGTCTGCTTATTTCTATTTATTCTCTGCTTATATGTGCTTATTCAGTCTTCATTTAGCTTATTTGTTCTAGTTTTAAGAGTTTCATAATCTGTTTTGAGTTTTAGTTAAGTTTTCATAAAAATTAAAAGTCCAAAAATATGCATTATTAGTTTAGCTTATTGTCTTGAGCTTTATTTTCTGATTTTGATGATTAAAAGTTCTTGTTATACCTTATTATAAATCTGTTTTGCATTTTTATAAAGGTTTGCAATCTGTTTTAAGATTAAATTGGTTTAAAAAGGATTTAAAGGGGTGTTTGGCACAAGCAGTATTAACCAAGGTTAATACTGCCTTTGAGCTTTTGGTTTTCAAAAACACATTTGATTATTCTTAAATCAGTCCTAATGCAAGTTTTAATAGGTTTAGATTCAGTTTTAACAAGTTTTGTAGTTTGGTTTGTCTAAATTCTAAGTTTGCTAGTTTTTATAAGTGCTTAAATCTGTTGGAATATAGATTTGATATAAAAAGCATTTGTGTTGTGTGATTAAGTATCAAAAGGAGTTTAATATGCATCTGTTTTGAGTCTTTTGTTCTTAGAAATAGCCTTTTAATCATTTGAGTCCAAATCCAGTCAAGTAGTAGCTTGTTGTGTGTTCTTAAAAGTCCTTAATGTGCAGACTATTTTAGGATTAATCCTAGCTTGTCTTAGATTAATTTTCATTAAAACTAGCTTATTGCAGTATAAGCTAAACCTGTTTCAAGTTTTTATTATGTCCAAGTCATTTTTGAGTCTTATATCTAAGCTACAATAGTGTTGTATGTCATTTTCATGGGACTTTTCTAGCTTATTCTGTTAATCATTTTTCTTAATTTCTTCTTATTTGAGTTCTTTTAGTGATAGTCTTTATCTGGTTTAAGTTTTTAGCTTAGGTTAAGAGCTTATTTGTCCTTTAATCTTAGCTTAAAAAGTAGTGATTGTCCTTTAAAAGTCCCTTTTAGTCAAACTGTCTTTATGCTTTTAAGTTGCTTTTCAGCTTATTTGTTGCCTTATTCCTAATCATAAGTGTTTATTAGGTCTAGTATTAAATCTGTTTTAGCTTGTTTTGAATTTCTTATTGCCTATTAAGCCCTAAAAGCCCAAACAGTTTTGGCTAGTTTTCAAGTTTTAAAAAGCCAAACTGTTACATGTTTATTAACTTATTCCTGGCTTATTTTTAAGTTTTAATAAAAGTTGTTTGGTTATGCTTATATTTTAGCTGTTTTAAAAGAAATATATAAAAAAAATGTTTTTATCAAAAAGGAAGTCACAGGTTTCGAACCTGTGACCTCCCTTTCACAGCACACACACCTTACCACTGTCCTTGGGACTTTTTCAGTAATGGCCTTTCAACATTTATTTGTTATAGTAAATTTAGGTTAAGCCTTATTTAGCTTATTTGATTTTCTGCAGCTTATTAGAATAAGCTGTGAAATTTCTTTTTCTTCCTAAACCTTTGTTTTTCAATCTAGTATTTTTCATAATTTTTACTTTTACTTTTCATTTTCTATTTTTAATTCATTTTTGAATTTTAAAATCTTTAAAATTAGTTTAAAAATAAATAAAAAACCAAAAAAAAAATATATTTTCAGTTTAAAAATTATTTTTAATCATTTTAGTTATAAAAAATTTCAATTTGCATCCCTAGGGTTTACTTTGTTAGATTTCGTTAGTCCGTTAGTTTAGTGCCCGTTAAGTTTCCGTTAAGTGCTCGTTAATTGATTAAATTTTGTTAGATCTTAATGGTGCCTTTAAATCTAGTTTAGCGTACCATTTTATTTGCTTCCCTTTGCGTATTTACTTTTAGTTAACCAAAATCCAAAAACTGATTATTCAATCGCGCGATCACAAACTTAAACGAGATTCTCAATTCACGCTTCGTCGGGATACGACTCGGGAAGATTTGGTCATCACTTTTCCTAAAATGATTTTTATTTCTTAACGGAATACTACTCTTATTATTTGGTATTTGGTATTATATATATATATATATATATATATACTATAATATTCACAAATCAATTTTTGGCGCCGTTGCCGGGGAGGTGTGTAACGAATATCGCGTTGAAGTTTGAAGATTAGTGTTTTGAAGACCCTTCCTCGTGAAGTTATCGTTTTCTTTTATATAAAAATAAAAAATACAAAATTATTCTATTTTTCTCGATTTATTTTCGTAGATTTATTAGAAAAACAAAAAAAAAATACTTTTCCTAAAGTATTTAAAAAACCAAAAAAAACAAAAAAAAACAACAAAAGCAACCGTTTTGTCACTTGTGAAATTGGCTCACCATTAGATTACAAACTATAAGAGAGATATAAGGAGGGTTGATCCTACGATCTTCGACCAAAAAGGAGAAGGTTTTTAAAACGCTTCGCGCTTACCCGCTCCTCCGCTTCTTTGTGCGTTTTCTAAAGAGCTACCGTACACTTGTTCGATTATCGGTTACAAAAATATTTTTCTTTTTATTTCTCTTATTTTATTTTTAGTGCATGCGCACCCGCTCTTCATCGAATTTAATTGTCGAATCTTCCACGACTCCGAAACGTCATAATCGTAGACGTTCCAAGCAAAGAGTCGAACCGTTTTCTCTTGAAGAGACTTTCGTAGTTACGATGGCCGATCAACGTACTATGGCGGAATTACTCCAAGCACCCACCAAGGGTTACAGAGATGCTATCGTTATTCCCGCTATTCTCGCAGAGAATTTTGAGCTTAAACATGGTCTTCTAAATCTTGTAACTTCAAAACAATTTTATGGATTTGAGAAAGAAGATCCTCATGCTCACATTCGTTGGTTTAACAAGATTACTTCCACGATTAAGTATAAATATGTGCCTAATTCGTCGATTAAGCTTATTCTTTTTCCATTTTCTATCGAGGGGGCAGCCCGGATTTGGCTCGAAAAAGAACCCCCTCGTTCTATTCTTACTTAGGAAGACCTTTTTTCCAAGTTTATTAACCAATTCTTTCCTCCTTTCAAAACTAAAAATCTTCGAAGTGAAATCACAAATTTTCAACAAAAGTTTGAGGAAACATTTAGTGAGGCATGGGACCGTTTCAAGGATCTCCTTCATGCATGCCCACATCACGGTTTTACGGAATTACATCAACTTGATACTTTCTACAATGCTTTAAACCCAACCGATCAAGATTCTTTAAATGCCGCTGCCGGTGGTAATCTTTTGACTAAAACTCCTCGAGATGCTTTGACAATTATTGAAAACAAATTGAAAGTTCGCGTTCACGATAAAAACTGGGTTGTTTTTTTTTTCCCCAAGTGAGTGCTAATACTTTTTCTTCTTCCATGGCATGTCCATCAAGATGGCCGCTCTTACTATGCTGTTAATGATAAGCTTCGTCGTGTTAAGACCTCACCTCTAGGATGGACCGTTAAAGCATTTCCTAAAATTTGTCGTGACTTGTGGATGGGCAGCCGCTTCTATACTATGAGTGTCTTGCCACCGATGGTAACACTTTTAATTCTTCTGCAGCCGCAAGACTTTTACGTGCCCGTACGGTACTTTTGCTTATCGTCGTATGCCATTTGGATTATGTAATGCTCCTGGAACCTTTCAACGTTGTATGATGGCGATTTTTCACGACATGATAGAAAAGACAATGGAGGTGTTTATGGATGATTTTTCCGTTTTTGGTGATAGTTTTGATTCATGTCTTTCTAATCTTGAACGAATGTTAAAAAGATGTGAAGACACAAATCTTGTCCTTAATTGGGAAAAATGTCATTTCATGTGTAAAGAAGGTATTGTTTTAGGTCATAAGATATCTAAGTCCAGAATTAAGGTCGACCGAGCAAAAATTGACGTGATTGCTAAACTCCCTCATCCGACTACCGTCAAAGGAGTTAGAAGTTTCTTAGGTCATGCGGGATTTTACCGTCGTTTCATTCAAGACTTTTCCAAGATTTCTAGACCAATAACTCACCTTCTCAAAAAAGAAACACCTTTTGTATTTTCTCAAGATTGTATCAATGCTTTCGAAACCCTTAAGAAGAAGCTTACCGAAGCTCCTATCTTAGTTGTCCCGGATTGGAACATACCTTTCGAATTAATGTGTGATGCGAGCGATTTTGCGATTGGTGCGGTTCTTGGACAATGTAAGACGAAGCATTTTCAACCAATTCATTATGCTAGTAAGACGATGACCAAAGCTCAAATTCATTACACCACAACAGAGAAGGAGATGCTCGCCATGGTGTATGCTTTTGAAAAGTTTCGGCCATATCTTATCTTATCTAAAAGCATTGTTTATACTGATAAGTGTAAAATACACATATCCGTTTATACCTAAAAATAACCCATATAAACCCAAAACAGACCAAAAATGGCAAAAATATGCTTGTATTTGTGTTTTGTGTGTGCAGGTATGGATAAGTCAAAAATCACAAGAAAACAGTCAAAAACAAGCAAGCCCGGACCTGAGAATCAGAAGAGTACAAGGCCGAAGCCAAAGCCCAAGTCCTTTAGCAATCCACAAGGACCATTCTTGCATATCCCGAAAGTTATTTATAACTTGAAAAGAGGAAAAGAAAGAGAGGGGCCAAAAGTGTTAACCTTCCAAACTACAACAGTTTTAACTGTCGAAAAAGGGGCGGGAAACACATTTACTATTCATCGTCTCCCCCGTTTTCACCCCTATGGTAAAACAAGGGGCAAATCAAAATTAGAGGGTGCGTTGGTCAATTCAAGGAAGCTCAAGCACAAATACAAGGACAAATTAGTCTAATCAAGGGGAGAGATACTTATCTAGCCTCAAGTCAAAGGCCACGTAATCAAAGAAAGAAGTACAAATAATGGTGGGTTTTGTGCTAAACTCACTCACAAAACTAACACAAACGTCACATCAAAGAATGCCAGCCTGGCAATCCTCAGGTGTGCACATCTTGATCAAACGGCCACGATTGAAGCTCAAATGATTAGGAAATGAATGGCAGAGATTGAAGGATTGGGTAGCAAGGAAAAAGGTCCTAGAAGCTTCAGCTTGGCTATAAAAAGGCCTCACTTCTCACACACACACCATCTAGTTTTTTAGTCTTCTTTTTATCTTTCTTTTTAGTAAATTTTAGCTTAATTTCGTAATTTTACCTTTTTATTCATGTTTAAATGTTTTTGTAATCTCCTTTTCTAGTAATGTAATTCAGTTTTCAATTAATGAAATTCAGTTTTTAGTATTCTAAATCTCGTTTTCTAAGCTCTCATTTTAAGCCAATTTGTCTCAATAAGCTAATAAGCTCATAATAAGCTCTTTCAGTCTATAAGCTGAAATTGAGCTGTTTGGATTCAGTTTAAATCTTATCTAAACCTTAAATCAGTTTAATCTTATATGGATCTTATTGAATTTGAGCTTTTGGAAGGGGATCTTACCTTGGAAGAGATCCCAAGGACTTATACCTTAGCTTATTAATAAGCTAAGGAGCTTGTAGCTGCCTTAATTGGTCCCTCTTGTTTAGCTAGAGGAGTTTGTAAGTTTCTCTTTCATTTTTCTTTTAATTCTAGTTTTAAATAATGATATTATTGCTTGCTATGTTTAGATCTGTTTAATTGCTTATTCTCTTTGCTTGTTAGTGTTTAAATATCTCTTCTAGTGCTATTTAGTTATGTCTTGTCATCTGTTTTTGCTTATATAGTTATAGATCATTAGTTGCTAAATTCTGTCATAAAAACTCATAAAATCCAAAAATATTAGTTTAAATAGTTTAGATCTTAGATTAAGTCTTATTCAGTTGTTTAATCATGATTATTAAGTTTGTTTTAAGCTAGTTTTTATCTGGTATTAGTTTTTGTTCATCAAATTTCTCTTAAAAAGCTTTTCTCAGTCCTGTCAAAATGGTAAAGGGGTGTTTGGTTTAGTGCAGTCTCAAAATTGCACTAGCAGTACTAACCTAAGTTAGTACTGCTGAACCTTTACACTACCAGTACTAACTAAAAAGTTAGTACTGCCTTCACAAGTTAGTACTGTTAGTATAAATTTTAGCTTTTCAAATTTAGTAGTTTTAAGTTTAGATTTAGTTATAGCTTATTAAGATTTTAGTTTTAGTTTTCTAGCTTATTTCATTACTCATTACGTTTTCAAAAATCAAATTGCATCAGCGGTACTCTCAAAGTACTGCTGAATTTTCACACTAGCAGTACTAACCCCAGTTAGTACTGCTGTGTTCTCAGCTTAATTTAGAACAGTAATTTTAAGATTTAGCTTATCAAATTCAGTAGGATTTTAGTTTTAATATAGCTTAATTTGGTTTAAGTCTTAATTTGCAATTTCTAGCTTATTTACTTAGTTTAATTCAGCTGTCAAAAGTCATAAAAACCTGAAAAATCCAAAAACAGTAGGAACTTGAGTAAAGTCTAAATTTGTTAATTCAGCTTTTAAGTTTGGAATTTATAGCTTATTTAGATGGATAAATAGTAGTTTGGTAAGTCCTTAAAGTTTTAGAGTCTAGTTTAGCTTATTAAGTTCTCTAGCTTATTTGTAGTTTGTGTTTCTTTGCTTATTTCCTGAGTTTGCTTATTTCATGATCAATTTCAGTAGCATAAAAGTAGTTTAAGCTTTAGTTTCTTTTCATTTATAGATTAAGCATATCATAAGCTCTTTAGAACTTCTTTCCTTTTTCATTTTGATCTAGTTTTGAGTTTTCTATAGCTTATTTTCTAAAACCAAGGGATAAGCCCTCCTTTCTGTAACAGCTTAAAGATAAGCTCTTTGAGAGCTTATTTGTGAGTTTCAGCCCAAGTAGCCTTTATTAATCTTGTTCCCCCTGTCTTCCTTTACAACTTTGCTTCTTTGAGTTTTTCATTTTAAGCTCTTTAAAATTTCGAATGCTTATTGGACTTAGTTTGTTGTCGGGATAGATTCTCAGGGTAGAAAGTGTAACTTTTCGAATTTAATTGCTTTTCAGATTTGTCCCTCCGTTAGTTTGTTAGGTATTTGCACCATTAGTCCTTAGTTAAGTTTTAATTAAGTTTAATAGTTTTTAACTAGTAATTAGGTTTAATTTTTAATTAGTTTAATTAGACTTTTATAAAAAAGTGAGAAATTAGGGCTTTAATTTCTAGAAACCAAATCATATATCTTTGCTTCATTCAAATCAGGATCCGATCCAAAACGTGGTTTCAATTGCACTAGTCATTGGGGATAACGACCCGGGTGATCATACTTGCCCGGTTAAATATACGTATTTTATATTATATTATATATATTTTTGAGAGTGAATTTTATCAAGGGAAACTTGGTAATTTTCTTGATTACTCTTTTAAGATATTATATTTTATATATTTTTACGTGTGTTAAAACTGCACATCAGATTCTGAGTTGGAAATTCCAAAATTATAAAGAGCAGAACCTGTTAAGAGACAATCTACTGAAGAAGAAAAGAAAAGAGATGATAGTAGCAAGACTGCTGAAGGTAGAAGAAAGAAAACACTTGCTAGGAAAAGAGCAAATGGAAAAGATAGTGAACAAAGTAAAGAAGGTGCCAAAAGACATAAGACAGAATATGAGAAGGAGAAGGAAGAACTTAAAGCCTATTTGGATCTGGTTCCAAGAGAAGAATTTGCTATGGAAATTGAATCCTTGGGTACTAACTATCCAATAGTTGATTGGAAGACTCATGTTCTGACAGAAAACTTTATGTATTGTCAAATCATCATAGCAGATGGAGGTTCAAAGAATTACAAGATTTTTAGTGAGATGCTTGATGATTTTGACAGACAGGATGTAATGGATCTACACAGACTAGTAGAAGAAAGGTATGCAACATTAAGACCAGAAGGATATGACTTGATGTTATGGGGAGATCTGAAGATCTTATTTCAACCTGAGGAAGAAGATGAAGTCTGGATGCATCAATGGTTATAAGGCATGTGATATTGCGTGAGGACACGCAATCGTTTAGTTTGGGGAATTTTGATAAGTGTAAAATACACATATCCGTTTGTACCTTAAATAACCCAATTAAACCCAAAACACAGTGAAAAATGGCAAAAATATACTTGTTTTTGTGTTCTGTGTGTGCAGGTATGGATATATGAAAAGTCACATGAAAACCGTCAAAAACGGGCAAACAAGGACACAAGAACGGAAGAGTGAATAAAAGCCGGAAACCAAAGCCAGAAAAAGTCAAATCTACAGTCAACTCCAGTCAATCTTGGTCAACAGAAGTCAACAAAACCCAAAATGTTTCAAAATAGCCCTTCAAGTTTCTAATTTTTCAAATGTTACACAAATAGTACCCGTAGACCCTTATTGGGCCCTATAAACCCTAAAAACTTACCCGGATCCAATAAACCAAAAACCTAGCCCAAAAGCCCAAATCATAAGCCCAATACCCTTTTATATAAACCACAGGGACTCAAACTGCCAAATTCTAAAGTTGTTTTACGCTATATCTTTGATAAATATTAACAAGGACGAGTTTTGCCAAACCTTCAAAGTGTAAAACGAATTTTACCAATTTCAGTTAAAAAAGAAAAAAAGGCGCGAAGAAATGGTTACTATTCATCATCCCTTCCAAGAGTTTTTACCTTAGGCAAATCAAGGGGCTTTTCTCAATTAAGGGGTGATTTAGACAATTCATGGGATCGTTAACAAGATGGCAGGGTCAAATTTGTAATATCAAGGGCTTTCATTTGTCTAGCCAAGTAATCAAGTCACGGCAGATGAGGAGAAAGCACAAGAGTGAATGGATTTTGTACTAAGGGCTCTCACATAACAAACACAAGGCCTCTCAAAGGATTGCCAGCTTGGCAATCCATGTGAGTTTGGTTTTGATCTAACGGCTCATATCAAAGATCAAATGATGAAAGAAATGATTGGCTGAGATTGAGAGAAGCTTGGGATGCAAGTAAAGACCTAGAAGCTTCAGGGATCGGCTATAAATAGGCTCTCACCATCACACACACCACCATCTAGTTTTTTGAGTAGCTTTTAGGTAGCTTAAAATTTCACTTTGGCTTATTGTAATTTTCTTTAAATATTTTGTAATTTCTTTTTAAAGTAATGTAATAAATATATTTTGTTAATGAAATTCAGTTTTATTGTGTCATAAGTTCTTTTGTTAACTCTCATAAGCTCTTACTTTTCTCTAAATGATAAGCTAAAGATCATAAGCTACTGAATAAGCTCTTATTAGTCTTCTAAGCTAATAATTGAGCTCAAGTTGTTGAAATTACTCTAAACCATTTAAATAGCTAAGTACCTTGAACTTATTGGATATTAGCTTATGGAAGGGGAGCTTATCATGGAAGAGCTCCCATGGACTTATACTAGCTTATCCATTTGGATAAGCTAGAGCTAGTAGCTGTACTATTAAGCTTCTGTTAACCTGAAGCTTCAAGTAAGTTTTCATTTAATTTCTTAAGTCTTTAATATTTAGTTCAATTTATGCTTAATAGTGTAGATTTGTTTACTAGCTTAATTTGTTTGCTTATAAGTGCTTATTTACCTTTATTCTAGCTTTTTAAATGTGTTTAATTATCCGTTTTAGCTTTTTATATCATAGATCTTAGTTTTCATATCTGTCATAAAAATCTATAAAAAAACCAAAAATAGTAGTGAAATCTCTTAGATCTTCATTCTAGCTTAATTTAGTAGTTAGATTATGTCATTTAAGTTTGTTATAAGCTGTTAGTTATCTGGTAGTAATGCTTTGTTAAGTGGATTTTCATTTTAAGCTTTAGCTCAATTCTGTCAAGTTAAATAAAGGAGTGTTTGGTTTAACCTTGTTTGACCACCACAAGTCAAAGTAAGCCTTCCAATTTACTTGAGTCAGTTTCATTTTCACTTTTAATCATTAGGAAAAGCATTTCCAAAAACTTAGATTTTAAAATTAAACAAGTTAGGATGTAATTGAGAAGTGCCTGCACCAGGGGAATTTTTCTTTAATTTTCACTTGTGCAAAATTTGATCTAGGCTTTAAAAGGTTTTGATTATGTAAGAAGTAAAGAGTTTATAACACACCAACAAGAGTGATTATGGGTATAACCTCACTAGGTTGCCCTGCAAATTTAATTGGGCTTTTGCCATTTGCATCAGCAGTACTAACAAGTAAGTTAGTAACTTGCTGAACTTTATCATCTTTTAAGCTAGTAAATGTTAGGTTTCTAGGTTCTTAATTTCATATAACTTTAGTTTAGCTATAGCTTAATAACATAGGACAAAGTTTGTTTTCCAATTTATTAGCTTTATTTTTTTAGGTATACCTTTCTGTCAAAATTTCATAAAAAAGTTAAAAAAGCCAAAAACAGTAGTCAATACTAAGTAATCTTTTTAATTTTTAGAATTCTTAGTTGTTAGTTAGTATATTTTTATAGTTTAAACACGATTAGCTTTAATGTAGTTGAGTTAAGTTTGCAAAAGCTTAAGATCCATTTTAGCTTATTTAGCCTTTTAGCTTATTAAGTTTTTTAGTTATTTGCATTGCATTCTGAGTTGCCCATTTTAATTCCTAGGATTTTAGTGTCTTTAGAGTTTTCAGCTTAGTTTTCTTGTCAATATTAGAATTAGCACATCATCACTTCTTGAGAACTACTTCTTTATTTTTTAAATTTGAGCTAGATTTAAGTTGTGCAAAGCTTCAAGTTCCAAACAAGCACTTGAGCTTAAAGGCTCACATTGCTGTGACACTTATATCATAAGCGTATTAAAGGGCTTATTGTCACTTTCAGACAAAAATTACCAGTTTTTAAGTTCTCTAAATTAGTTCTTTTATAAGTCCCAATATCAGTTTTTTGGTAAAAAAAATCAAAAATAAAAAAAAAGAAAAAAGGGGGTTTGCCTGCCTCGAACCCACGACCTCCCACACACAACACACACTCTTTACCATCATGCTACAATAGCTCATCCGTCAACCTTCCTTTCTTTTTAATCTTTATACACGTTTTCCTTTTACTAGTTTTCAATAAGCCGTAGCCTTATAAGCCTTTTTCTCAGCTTATTTGATAAGCTGAGTTTTGTCTTATAATTTTCTAGTAATCTTTGTTACATTTTAGATTTTTCCTGAATTTTTCGTAATTTTCCATCAATTAGTTTATTTTTAATAGTTTTTCGAAAGATAAAATCTTAGAAAATTCATAAAAAATAGAAGAAAGTTTCAGAAAATTACAAAAAAATAGTTTTTAGTTTTATAAAAAATAGCTTTAGGTTTACATTCAGTAAAATCAATTTTACACCTTTTAGATTTTTATTTTCATTTTTAAGCTTTTAATTTTAAGTTTAAAAATAGGATTTTAATTTTAAAAATAGTTAAAAATAGTTTTCTGAGTTTTTATGTTATTTTAGACTTTTCTAAGTTTAAAAATCATTTTTCTAAATTTTTAGTACTTAATTTGCTATTTTTTAGGATTTAATTAGATTAAATTAGTTTTTAATTCATAATAAATTCTAAAATAATCAAAAAAATGTTTTTCTTTTTCCTAAAATTTTCTTTTGTCCTATCTTAGGTTTAGAAATTTAGTTTACATTTTTAGGAGTTAAATTTAGTTTACTTGCTTATTTGTCGCGTTTTATTTGTCCCGTTAATTGATTTTGTGCTTTAATTGTTTTTTAACTTACTAGGTTTTGCTTAGTTAGTAGTTATAGAAAACCCAATCAATCTTCGAACCCATTCAAATCAGTATCCAATATCAAGCGAGGTTTCAATTTCTCAAATCATTGGGAAAACGACCCGGGAAATCATACTTTCCGGAAATATACGTATATTATATATTATATATATATTTTAAAGAGTGAATTTTCCTTAGGGAATTTTCTTAATTTCTCTTTGTATATTATATAGTGTATTATATCACCGATCAGTTGTTTTTTGAATCTTTCGGGTGCATTAATTCAAATCACATGGTTGGAAGAGTATTCTCGTCATTACCAGTATGCAACATTTGAGTTCCCTAAGTGGGAATGTTTAAGGAGATAATTATTTAAAACAGTTGAGAAAAGTTCTTTCTATCAAAATAATGCTTCCTCAAATGGTCAGTCCCCTAAGTTATTCTTAAAGAAGTAGCAAATATTTGATAAAAAGAAGTACACATGGTATAATGATTCCTTAAGTCAGTCAGTATTCTGCAGAAAGAAATGAGTACATTTGGGACTTAGTTGACTTAGGTTCTACATTTCACTACTTAGAGGGAATAATTATGACATCCAGGACTTAGTTGACTTTGGTGTTATAATTTATATCATCACTATCATGTAAGGAGAAA
Source organism: Tanacetum coccineum (assembly GCA_026074375.1). Taxonomy (NCBI): domain Eukaryota; kingdom Viridiplantae; phylum Streptophyta; class Magnoliopsida; order Asterales; family Asteraceae; genus Tanacetum; species Tanacetum coccineum. The sequence goes on along the minus strand of BQNB010003948.1, from coordinate 42,612 downwards.
TACGGACATCCGGGACTAAATTGACTTTGGTGTTGCGGTTTGAGTTAATTTTGTGTACTTCGATTCTAGCTTTATACAATCAAGACTTGCTATGTGATGCGACTTTCAAGAAAGTTTTGAATCTACTTAAGAAAGGATTGCTGGTTTAGGAGGAAGCTTAGACAACATGAACACGGACATCACCAACCTCACAAGCTCAAGTTACATATGTATCCGAATCTGTTCTATCCTCGAAGTTTGATGCAAAGACTTTCATAACTTGGAAAGAAATTTGAAGCAACGCTGAAGAGTGCTTGGACAGAGAAAGATCAGATTGACAACCTCTTGAAAGAAAGAAGGTTAATGAGGAGCTTGGAAAAGTTCGTTGGTGGGAAATTGTACGAAGGAGACCTACGGCTACGACAAAAGAACCATATGATTCTATCATATGATGTTCTCATCAATCAGGTCAAACCTCGTACATAATAATCTTGTGATTGTATGTGGTGTAGACTTTATGGTGATATTAAGGAGTGCTCGAGTACAAAATTTTCAAGAATTTCTTAGTAAATTCAAAAAATTTCAAATTATTGTACTCAGCACTGTCTTATATACCCTCAAAAATTGAGGGGAAGCATTAAAATGTTCCTTATAGGTAGCATATAACATTTTGTCCCCGAACGGTTAATCAATTGATATCCAAAATATCAAGGGGTTAACATTTTGGATAAGGGGAGAAAATGTGATTAACTTGGATATAATTTGTATTGAAAGATGTGATAAAATAAAATGGACTCAATGCACTCCACACTTAGCATGCACTACGAATACGATGCACATGTTAAGGGGGAGCTTTTAGTGATAATGAAAAAACTCTCAAGTGTAAATCTTTTTTGATATTTATATCAAACACTTTGATTGAATATTCAAAGGTTTTTGGAAGTGATTGTGATGGAATACCCCAAAAAGACCCGGCCATGTTCTTAAATTTATAGAGATATAAGATGGTTAGGCATATGTAATTCAAATCCGACCCATGATCCAGCCAGACCGAAGGGATCTACCCAGGATATCCACTAGTTAGTGTAGAAGTCCTTAAGGTATGAAAAAAGGAGAAAAAGATGATAAAAGGGAATAAAGCTTACTGAGATAGAGATAAACAATGGAACAAACCCAACAAGGTGTTAAGTTATGAAGTCTCGGTAAAGCCATTGAAGTGGTTTGAAGAATGTAAAAAGAAATGTAAAGGATAAAGGGTAGGTAAGAAATAAGACCCTCCATACACATATTGCGTGAAACCGAGTCAATACATAAAATGTCGGAAACCTAAGGTGGTTGTCCTGAACATTAAAAGACTGTCAATGACCCACGGACGCTATGCACAACCCTTCCTAGCCACTCGAAGGTCCTCTCAAAAGACTATTGTTTCATTTTCTCACACCGGAGATTACATGCATTTTCTATCAACTTTCTCACTCCGAGTTAGTTGATATTGAAAAGGTGGGGCAGTCTGCTCCAGCCTCCGATCACTAAAATCATAAGTGCACTATTGAGTCTAGAGCCAAAAGAGATCATCTATAATCTTATTAGGACACTTGTCAGATATGTAGCTAATTCACACAAAGTGAATAACAAGATATCTATTAAGAGTCCAACGCATGTATCCTTGTGAATTTGAAGAACATCCGAGGTGTATATTATCCACAATGAAGATGGAAATCTGCTTGAGCCCACATCAAACAAAGGCTCATGTTAGTTGACTTTGTAGACGATTATATACGAATCAAACGTAGTTGACAACCGGAAAAGAAACGATGGTAGCGATTCTATAAGAATCAACTTGTTTCCAGATAATGAATTGAACGATTGAGATAGGATTTTTGAAATGAATTAACACCTCGATTGTCCACAAAATCCCTTTAGCAAGTGACACAATAATTGATTTTCAAAATTGATTTTTCTATTTTCAATCGTTTTGTATATAGTAACTCACTGGTTCACTCCTTATCGTGTTGTTCTGCTTTTAACGTTCCGATAATGATAACAAGATGAGTTTGAGAATCTAATGCACATTGTTAGAAAATTCTAACTTCCTCTGGAAATCCCTTCCAAGGAGATTCTTCTTAAATTAAATCACTTGATCACAATGTTTGATCCTCATGGATTCGAAGGGTTACTCTAACCAAACATGGAACGAATGATAAATGCCAATTCGTTCCCTCCGCTTATTGCTAACTGTTTTAATGCAGGATACTTAAAGATGGTGGTGAAGGTACCTGATTCCAGTTGACTCACAAGATTCATAACCATAATGCTCATACCCGACCGACAAACATAAAGACAAACATTGAAAATCTCAAGTACATGTTTCAAGATTTCCGCTACTCTAATACCGTATGTCTTTCTTGAAGTGACAAAGTATTAAAGTCAAAGAATTTCAAAGAAGTTTCCGTCACTCTGATACCGAACGTCTTTCTCGAAGTGACGAAGTGTTAAAGTTAAAGAATTTCAAGAAAGATGCAACATTAAAGCTTTCCAATCAACAAATCAAGAATGGTATGAGCATGTCGGTCCAGAAGTCACAAGATCACAAGATGACAAAGTCACAAGATGGCAAACGAGATTATGCTTGGTTGATGATCTCACAAGTGCTCAAGATCACATCTCCACTTACAAGTAAAGATAAAGGAACAAGCTCAAGCCTAAAGTCAAAGATTACTACAACATATTCACAAGAGAAAGTCAAGTTTACGAGCTGAAGACTAAGAGATATAGCATAGCATGCTAGGTTTAAATTTTGTAAAATGGAGTGACCTCCCTTAAGGGGAGATTATTGGAAACAAGAAAAGTATCGGTCACTTCCAAGTTGTAATAGTCTTAGCCCGTAGTTTATTATTTGATTAGTCCAGTAAGCTAGTCTGGCCTAAGGCCTATGGATGGCTTAGTAAAGCCCATGGCCGGTCATGGTATGTAATATATATACACTCTCCATGCCTTGAAGATGGTTGGTTGGTTAGTTGTTTCATTTTTCACATTTTCACACACTTAATATTCATATTACTTTCTCTCTCTAGAAACTTTTCAACCCACTTCTCTCTATAGTTCTTGCATAATATCATTAGAGATTACTGGTATTCTTCACCTACTTTCACCCGCACCAATCACCACCCTCGAAGTGAAATCCTGTATAACACATATGTTTGGCGCAAACTGAATGATACAATTTTCTTCATCTAATAATTGTGGGATAGAAAGTAAATTGCAAGTCAAACCGGGTACATATAAAACATTTTCTTAAAATAAATCCATTGTCGAAACAAACATCTCCTTTCTTTTTAGCAATAACAATATTGCCATATGGTAGCTCCACTGGACATTACACAATATCCTTTAAATTGAAGAGTTCTTCTATCATACCTGTCATATGGTGTGATGCACTTGAATCAATAATCCAAAGATACTTACCATTCATCTTTACGAGAGAAAGAACCTGATCCATTCTTCAACATTTGGAGTATTGTTTCCCATTGTTTCAAGTTCAGACCAGGAAGTGGA